>PVKE010053477.1:0-10033 GCA_004027555.1 Craseonycteris thonglongyai | reverse complement strand
GCAATTTCACGGTGAGTTTAGATGACAGGGTCCAAATAACAACTAAAATTGATCTGACTGAGTTGCAGATGGGAAGACAAAGAAGAGCGCTGGATACGTTTTTTAATTATAAGGAGGACTTTTCTGTTGAATTATTTGCTTTGGTTGATGCCAACTGTAAATTTATAGCAATAGATAGATGTTGGGTCATATGGAAAAGAGGGGGGCAGTGGAATTTTTGCGAAGTCTGTCATGGGGAAACAAGTGCTTTCGGGAAATATGTTTCCTCCAGATGAGAGACTTCCTGGTTGGAATAAAGTAGTGCCCTATGTTATAGTTGGAGATGAAGCTTTCAGATTACACAAACATGGCATGAAACCATACTGTAAAATAACAGCTCGAGGAGAAAAATCTAAAGTCATCTTCAACTACAGGTTAACTCGAGTTCACAGAGTAACAGAAAATGCGTTTGGGTTATTGAGTCAAATTTTTCGAGTATTCTACTCTCCCGTTGCTGTTACACCTGAAACATGTGAACAACTTGTAATTGCAGCATGTTGTTTGAAATCAAATTAGGAGTATTGAAGCATAATATTAACACTGGCAAGTTTAAATATTTTCTGAATCTCCAAAAATACCTAACTAATCTTGAAGATCAAATACCAGGTGTTCACAGATTCCAGATAAAATTCTTATCAGTTATTGATTCGACCCTAGAACAGTTCTCTTTAAGATTTACTCAGTTCAGGTCATTTGAAGAAACAGAAAAATTCATAAAATATGCAAAGTAAAACTAAATGAACTGAAGTTGGATATGTTCCAATGGATTAATTTGTATGATTTTGAAATGCAGATGATTGACTTACAAAGTAGCTGCATTTGGAGGCAAAAATTTATCGATTTGAGACACGAATTAGAAAGTATTGAAAGAGATAGGTTAGCTGGGTCAACGCTGAACAATGCAGAAAATGAAGTTCTGAAAACATGGAATGCCGTGCCTGAAAATTTTCAGTGTCTGAAAAATGTAGCAGTGGCAATACTCTCGATATTTTCCTCTACTTACTCATGTGAATCATTATTTTCAATTATGAACCTTGTCAAGTCCGATTTTAGGAGTAACTTAACCGATGCCTCAAATGCAGCTTGTGTAATGTTAAAAACAACCAAATAGAAACCTGATGTGATTCATCTGTCTTCTTCTGCACAAAAACAGAAATCACACTAACAATGATAGAGGATTCTTTAATTTTCATGGGTACTCTGTGCATTTGATGACTAATGTTTATTATTATAATTTAAGTCTGTCACATGTTTTTTTCCTTTTTGTTTCATATAAATTATAATTTTATTATAATATCATGTTATTCTACACCAAATAAAAATGTAATAAATGACTGATAGAGATTTTCTATGGTATTTAATTTATATAATTACTTTTGTTATGCACTCTAATAAAATATTTAAACTTCAAAACAAATAACTGTGAATACCATTTAAAAAATTATTGTTTTTTGTTATAAAAACATCCTATGCCTCTTATAGACATAAAAATAATCGATACCTCTATCTCACTCGATGGGTTGGCACGCAAGTCAAGCGAGTATACTCTTATTTCATCAACTTTGGCACTCAATCTCCAAAAGGTTCTCTACCCCTGGTCTAGAAACTGGAAAAGGTCAGGAAAAGGATAATTGTTAGAACCTCTCTGGGAGACAGCTTTATGGACCCATTTTGGATTGTTAACCTCCAGCACTGTAAGGTAATAAATGTGTGCCGTTTTAAGCTACTGAATTTGTTGGTATTTGTTACAGCATTAATAAGAAACTAATACAGTTTATAAAGGGATACCAAAAATAGGTCAGAAGGTTTAGAAACTAAAAGATCTTACGGACTTCCACAGTCTGGGGAATACAATATGACAAAATATTTCTCTTGTGAAGAAGGTTTATATTTTAATCTTTATATAGAGATAATAACTTGTTTTATTTCATAGAGTCAAAGCATATTATTTACAGCTTAGCACAGCCCATACTGAGGATGCACCTTATCCCATCACCAAAATTTAAAGCCTGCAGCTCTCCACCAAGAACAAGTGTCTTTAACTGTTTGAACAGCTCTGAACACAAGAGATGATTTGGATTTGGATAAGGTAGACGTTGAAGATTTTGCCAGAAGCCTAAACAAAACCCCGTGGGGACTGTCATTTTTGATTTGTGTGGCGACCTCCCAACTATGATATATATTTCATTAGGGAAGAACTTGTGGAACTAGGGTCAAAACTCTCTTACCTGACTCGGCACCTTTAGGAACACTTCTCCCCATTGATTGACAGCAACAGAAATAGCAATAACAAAACTCAAATTTGAGTTCTATCCCTCCCCCACCCCCCAAAGAAAAGCCAAATTATAGTACATTTGTATATATTGCTAAGTAGATAGGCTTTTTACCTAGGTGTGGCCACAAAGATTGCTTTGCTTAACTACAGCAGACAATAGTTTCTTGATCTCATCTGTTTCTCATGAGAAAGGAAAATAAATTGCAGGAAGAAGTCCAAGGGTCTCAGAATTTCCCTTTAACTACTTGATTTCCCTTGACAACAATTCTGGCAAGTATGTGATTTTTCCAGTCCCTGCTTAAACATCTGGAGATGTATCCATAGACAACTTATTCCTCGGATAGAAAGCTAGAAAGTTCCCTGTCAGAGCCGAAACCTTCCTTCCTATATCCCACAACATATACTTACCTTATTAAACATGCTGCCCTGGGTAATGTGACCACAATCGTTCCCAAATGTAAAAGTTCCTGTTCTTGTGGTCTCAGCACAGAGCTCCTCCTAAGAGTCCTCTCAGCCCAACGTTAGATGCATTTTCCTCTCATAACCCAAAGTTGAGGTCAAGTGTTAAAAATACAGTTATAGGTTGACATTCTGTTACTTATGGGGAAGGGGATCTAAGAATAGAATAAGCATATTAAATGATAGAATTCTATTTCCAACATGAAAACCTTTTATAAAGACATCACTCCACGTCCACGATATTCCAAAACTGTTATATTTCTCTAAGTCACTATGAAAAATTGCTTAGCAAGGAGTAATATTTGTTTCCCATTAAAGTATGTTTTGAAAAATTCTCATGAAAGATTTGATTAAAAGCATGTTTTTCTCTCAGAACAAAGCCAAAAAAATTTTAAAAATAATAATAAAGGCACGGCCAACTAATATTAAGAACAAATAAGTTTATTGTGTAGAGATTTAACATAGAGACAAAACTGCAGTGTCCCAAAGCCACAGACCCTGGGGTATTTCAGCTGTTGACTCACAGATGGAAAAGGAAGGCATCATGCTTTTCCGATCCTGACTCCATTATTAATGTCATTGAGTGAACGTCATCAAATGCTCTGAAGTATGTAACCCTCCTTTCCCACCTCTATACTCAAAAGTTACCTCTGAAAACACAGCAGTGTTAGAGATTTCTGGTTTTGTTACCAAAAAGAAAACTCTCCCTGTCTCATTCTTGAAATATTTGTCATCATTACGTAGTCGTTTCTGCATCTGGAAAAGATTCACATTGACATGGCACTTTTCACGTTTTTAGTTTTATATTTGGTCATTGTTCCTAACATTTATCATACCTGTCCCCTACAAACAAACAAACAAACAAACAAACAACAAAAACAAGAAACAAAACAACAACGAAACCCAGAAATCAAAAAACACAAATTTAATAAAGTCAATGCATAATGCCACACTTCTATCAATTTTAAAATTTTATCACTTAGTTTCTTAAAAAGAATAAATATGCACTAATCCTTTGGGTGCCATTAAGCAAATACAGTGTAATTCTGAATCATCCCAAGAGTGTAAGCAATGAACAACTGTTCTCTCTCATGGACAATGATCTAACAACCTGCCAAATGCAGGCTGGCTTAGTGCTCCTCAGTCCGTTCACCCATGATGGGTATGTGTATTTTATGAATTGTATGACTGTACTTTAGGCAGAAAATCTTCTTTATAAATTCTAGTAGACTAACTTACCTGACAACCTACAAGTTCAGTTTGGTGGAAAATCAAAATATCAACATGATTTTCATCTTTGTCTTTATTAGTTTATAGAAATATTAGAAGAAAAACATATTAGTCAATATCTTTATAAACTAGCTATGCAGCTCACTAGCCAGTATATGTTTCCAAAAATAACTTGAGATATATAAACTAACTAGTGGGCCAGTAGTAGAAAAGCAAGTAGGAATAGCATTTGAGGCTGAAGAGATCTACCTGTCACTCATATATTTTGGTTCCAAACCCTCAAAGTGCTCTTGACGTCAGTGGTTTTGTGTTTTGATATTAAGCAGAGAGTAGAAGAATATACAAATTTATTGTGAAAGTGGGAGTATATTAATACAATGGTAGCAATTAAAATCCAAACTAGTCATAGTCCTTGGTTTATAACATACTCTCATAGCAAGTTCAGGATGGCTTCTTGTTTTTACAAACACCTGTGAGTCAATCACCAAAAAACAACTAGGACATTCATATTGCTTATATCCACCTCTGTTCCAATTCTATTTCTCTCCTCTTCCCAATTGATGTACCTTTCTATCATACTCCATAATTCTCTTGCTTTTGTTTAATAAAGCTTTTACACAATACATTACTAATATATAGGGTGTGGCAGAAACACTCAAGTATATTTTACTATTTAAAAAAGGGTGTTACTTCTGCCAGACCCTGTATATACACATATACTATTTAATTTTTAATATTTTTAAATTTATTTTTTAAAAAGCACATCATAAATAATCTTTGGGTCCATAATTCTGTTGCTTCATATTATATTGTCATCATCCATCCATATTGTGTATGTAGGTATAGTTCATTGTCATTCATTCATTTTCTTTTCTGTATACTTTATTGTTCTCACCTAGTGTTTTTCAACCTTGGCAAAACTGATATATTGGACTGAATGATTCTTTGCTGCTGCCAGGTTGTGGGGAAGGGTCTCCAGAGCACTGCAAAATGTTTACTTACTAGCGTCCCTGGCCTCCACTCTATAGATGACAGTAGCATCCCCCCAGTTGTGACAACCAAAAATGTCTCCAGATATGGCCAAATGTCCCCTGGGGAGTAGGGGGTGGGGGGGAAATGTCACCAGAAGTTGAAAAGCACTGGTTTAACATAACACAGTCTGTTTATTCATTCTATTGCCAATGTGCATGTGTGTGATTTTCATAGTTGTGTTATTATTGTAATTTTCTTAAACAAGTATCCTGGTATATACCTTGCAAATTATTCTCAAGAGTGAAGATGCTGGTTTATGAGACATGTGATCATAGTATTTTACATGATAATGTAAAGTAATTTTCCAAAGCATTTGCATTCAGATACCCTTTTACCTACCATGGTAAGAGTTAGCTGATTCACATTTTCTCAAACTATCATCTTGCCACATTTAATATTTGCCAATTCCACATAAATAATTATAAAATAATATATTACTTAAGTTTTAGTTTTCATTTTCCTAAATATGATTAAGACTGAACAACACCTTATAGTCATATTGGCCACTATTATGTTTGTATTAGTATGTTTGTACTTCTGCCTATTTTATTCCTGTGTCATTAATTTTTCTTCAATAGTTTACTGGACATATACCTTTGATATTTACCTTTCATTAGTTATATGTCACACTATTTCCTCTCAGTTACAGTCTGTATTTTTAGTTCCTTTAAGTGTATTTTGATAGACACAAGTTTTATGCTTTAATATAATCAAGTTTATCTTTACTTTTGTATTTAATACTTTTATGTTGAGATAGCTTTTCTTATGCCAAAGCTAGAAAGATATTTATCTACATTTTCCTAAATGTTAAATAATTTTACTTTTGACATTTAGGTAGAAATAGGTTTACAGTTCATACTTGCGCATGTTGTGGGGTATGAATTCATATGAGTAACTGTTCCTTTTGCTCAAATTGTGGAATATAGTTTCCTTTCCTTACTTATCTGACACATCTCTTCCTTTCCTACATAAATCAGGGTTCCATATAAGTTTGTTTTTGGGATCTTAATTTTATTATATTCATATCTTTGTCTATCCCTGTGCCAGGAATTGCTTAGTAATAAATCATACCAGAAATAAGGCAAATATCTCTTCTTATTCTTTACAAAAAACAAATTTTTTTTCTCCAGATGTAAGTGGAGTATACTTGGCCTTTGATTCTTCTGTATAAATTTTAAGTTAACTTTAGAAAATTCTATAAATTTGAGACTTCTACTGAAATAATGTTGAAATTTGAGATCAATTGTAGTTATTCAGTGTATTTTACTAAAATGTTTAAAATTTCTTTTTATTGTTTTGAGAGAAGGAGAGGGCAGGGGAGGACTCACAGCAGTCTCCATAGTTGTATATCGTTAATTGTGACAAAGTTTCATTCCACACAGGTGGATGTAGGGCCTCATGAGGCAGGAACCAAGCTGGGGGCCTCCCCCATGGGAGGCAAGAACCTTTGTTGCTGAGCCATCTCAGTGGTTACCATCTGCACTGCAGTTCAGCATGTGGGGTTGCACAGGCTAGAGCTGGGAATCAAACCCCAGAACTCATGATTGAAAGACAAACATTCAACTGCTGAGCTATCCCAAAATCCCCTTATCCAATATTTAAAAATTTTCCCTAAAGTCCTCTTAAACTCATATTTCCCGAGGGATCTCAACTTCTTTGTCTGATGAGGTATATATAGGCTATCTACTAGTCTTGGTCAGCTTAGATAATATCAATGAATAAAGAATGTTTTCCAGTTTGGAGAACTGCAGGAAATCCAATAATTTCATTTACATATGTCTCTAATCCTCTACCTTTTTGCCTGGTGTACACTTAGCTTTGTAATGCACTAGCCCTATGGATTTCATAATAGAAAACTAATGATTTAATCCTGGAGGGTGGTCATGTTGGGTTGTTTCTGCATATGTTCAGAGATTTGGGTTTGTTTTGTTGCCCAGAAATCACTCCTAAAAAACAATGCCAATGGTCTTGATGTTAACCTTGGTTTTTTTGTTGTTGTTGTTTTTTCCAGTAAGAAGACAGGTGGTTATTTCCCAAAGCAAGTATAGCAGGTAAAGGCAAAAAGAAATCTCAAAGTATTCCATTACAGGCCCCATCCTACCCCAATTAAAAACCACACATAACAATGTGTGTGACCAGCCTTTCATCATCCCTATTGTATATTTATCTTTCCTTGGACTCATTTTCTTTCCCTAATTTCTTTGGTGTTTATCTTTTGGGGGAGAAACATTAATCTGTATTAATTTTTATACATATTTATCTGTGAAATAGGTATTAATTTATACCTATTTTATTTATTATTTGATTAATAAAAACACTGAGGTTCAGAAAACTTAAATAATTTCCTTCATGTCACAGGATTACTAATATCAGGCTTAAAGTGATCACACTTTCTAGGCTCTAAGAACAATGAATTTTATCATTGATTTTCAGGAAAAAAAAGAAAAGGATAGAAGAAATGCCAGTTTTTCTTATTTGTAAGATGCACATTCTTTTGTATATTAACATTTCTGAAATGGGGCTCGTCTCCTACAATCAACGGTCTATTAATCATCAACTTTTTTTTTTCTCTCTCTTAACGGTATACAGTGGATAGAAAGTTAGATTTGGTGAGATAGGATGTAGCTATTGTAATTGTACTCTTTTATTATTAAATGTTATAATAAAACATGAAAATGGAAGTTTTAAATCAGAGGAAATATGGTGTATGTTCTGCTTGCAAGTATACTCTGAGTTTTGGATAGCAATATTGGGTAATCTGAGATTTATAAACTTGTTGGAATGTATAAAGAAATAAACAATCTGTAAAGTCATAACAACTCCAATAATGTTTCATAATATGCCAATCACCATATTTCCTTGTCACACAACTCATATTTTTTTGTTGTATAAAATAAATTACTTTGAAGCAATCAAAAAACTGTCACATAAAGGCAGAATATCTTTATGTAGCAAAATAAGCCTCTTGTTCATATATCAATGAGTTATTAGGATGATCCATTTGCATTGATAGATGTTTTTAAAACTTCCCAGAAGCATTTTTATATGAATTTGTTGAGTATAACACATATGTACCAAATTTTAATTGAGATATACTTATTCCTTTGTCTATCTCCCTAATTGTATTGAGTTGATTTAAATTTTATTTTCTCTATGAGACAAACACTTCTTGATATTGTATTTTAATTTCATTTGTAGCTTTCAACCCTGATTTACTGGCACTTGGTTGGTACAAAAAATAATTGTCTTATGGTTGAATAAATGTTTTAATTTCTTAAATTCTATTTTATAATAATGCTCTATTTACAATATAAATTCTTTCAGGACAGTGATTATATGGCATTGAATTCTAAGAACCAAGGACAATGCTTGCTCATAGGAGAAAGATAATAATGATAAAAAGATAATGGTACAGTTAAAAATAAACTTTTGATTACCTATGATGCAAGTACTGTAGAAAATTAATTAAATGGTCTCTGTTATTATTAACTTATAACAATGATAAATAACAAACATAAATATTTTGGCAATACAATACACAAGAAATGGAAATAAATGTTACTTCTACTAACTCACATTCTCATTAAAGATACAGAGTCCATATTAGAGTAGTGCTTTACTTGTACATAAAATCTCTGTTGTCATCACTCAGTGTTACACTGTTCTAAAGTTAGGCCCTTAGTCTCAAGATCAAATCCTTCCATTGGACAAAGAGATGATGTATCAAGACAATCTCCCCATCTCTTTACTGACCAACACTTGCAAAAATGAGTATAAATAAGCTCCATTTCCTCACAAGGCACTAGTAGCTTGTGAAATAACATGAAAATGTAATTCTTCTTAATAGGGTATTAATTTCAGTGGGATATTAATATATCCTATAATTTGGATTGTAGTTTTTTTCTGGAGGTAAGAGAGGAGGTGAATAGGGTACTAACCCCTGCTTCTTGAACAACAGGACTTCTAGAATTTTTAAAAATCAGTGAAAAAGCTTCTGAAGTACAGTGGCCACCTCTTTGTTTTTTCAATTATTGGTCAGTGTCATTCAAAAATATTTGATTGCTTACCCTCTAAAATAATTTTTAAAAGTAAGTACCTATTCACATTGTTTTAGTTTGTAAGTTCATATCTAAAATTATTTAATTAAATTAAAAATAGTAAAAAACATGTAATTTTTTGCTTATTGAAATACTGATATTTAAAATGTAACTCTTAGACCAGTTTTTGAAATGAAATAAAGTTTTATAATCTAGCAATTGAAAAAAAAATCTTTTTCTTATTCAAAACACTACTGATAAAGTACTTATATCCAAATTATAAAAAGAACACTTACAACTCAACAATAAAAAAAAAACAGACAATCCTGTTATGAATAACAAAAAGTTTGAGCAAATATTTTACACACACACACATACACAAAATGCAAAAGGTATAAAAAAGAAAAAGCATATGGAAGAATATTGAACATCATTTGTCATTAGGGAAAATCAAATTAAAATAAAAATAAATACCACTGATCCTATTAGAGTAACTAAAATCCAAAAACCTGACCATAGAAATGCTGGTGAGAGTTCAAAGCAATAGAAACTCAAGGTCATTGATCATGGGAATGGAAAATGGCGCAGCCACTTTGGAAGACAGATTATCTGTTTCTTACACAAGGAAAAGCAGTCTTTCCATGTAGTTTAGCAGTTGTATTCATAGCTATTTACATAACTGATTTAAAGGTTTATGTCACAAAATCCTACATTCAAATCTTTTAGTGCCTTTATTATTAATTCCCCCAAATTGGAAGCAGGAAACATACCCTTTAATAGCTGAATGAATAAACAAACTGTGCTATATCCATACAATGGAATATTATTTAGCAGTTAAGAAAAGAGCTTTTATAGCACAAAGATTAATAAGTAAATCATGAGAAGATACTACTAATAAAGAAAAAAGCCAGTGAAAATACTACAATTTGGACAACTCAAATTATACAGAGGGTGCCAAAAA
>PVKE010053476.1:0-10033 GCA_004027555.1 Craseonycteris thonglongyai | reverse complement strand
ATAGTTTAGGAAATAAGGAGGCAAGATCACAGAGATGATGGTAGTGATAGTAGCATTAATTGCTACTGGCTGTAGAAAAAGAAATCGTGATGAAAAGACCTATGTAATGTTCGAGATGGATCCACTTGAACTTGAATTAAGGTTCTGTCACTATTTACAGTATGACTTCAATCAACTCATTTAACTTCTCTAAAACATATTCTCACCCATAAACCCTTTCCTTGTAAAGTTGTGAAAGACCCACAAAGACAGGTAACAGTGGTGGGGAGGCAACAAGTTGAAAGAGTCCAGCCAGTAGAAATCAACACTGTTTATTAAAACAAAAGATAATTTTTCTCTGGCTAAATATTTAATGAAACACAGTTCTATAATAAACCAAAAGAATGATGTACTTTGATAAATGTTTCTTTATTCTCTTTTATTTGAAAACAATTGTAATAATCAATGAAATAAATAGGTATTCTAATTTTTATTTTAACTGTGAATGATCTGATGAGTTTACATAAGATTCAGGTATTCATAAGTAGTAATTAGTATTATTGACTGCCTATGTATAAAACTCAATTAAAAAAATTATCATTATTGAACTACTAAGAAGAGAAATAACTTGCCAGCTTCTTTTATCAAAATCTTTTAGATGTTGGTAACATTTCCAACACCAATTTTATACATCACAAAATAGCAACAGTGATATACTAAATTTGCAAATATACTCTTAAAATGAGTATTATTCAATTAGCACATCAACATAAGGTACAGTTCAAATGCTAAGGGGAGGACCACTGAAACATTTATTAGACAAAGAAAATGGAATTATTCATTCTCCCTGGTCAACTTTAAATTTCTGGTAGTGTATTTGCAGCTAGATAATGCCAGCCAATTTGAAAAGCAAATCACTACAATTTTTTTTCCTCAATATTTTCTGTCTTAAAGAACTATTATGGCTAACATTTTTCATCTAGCTATTGCTGAGCAAAAAAAAATAACTTCTGTAAATATTGCTTACATAACAAACATAGTGGTGCTTGATATATAATGGGTAACAACGGTTATTTTGTGTCGAAGTCTTTTTTGAAGAAAATAGTTATCCCAGTATTTAAACATTTACAGAAAAAATAAGAGGTTTGCAAAGACAAATTCACTTTCAAGTTTCTCAATTCATGATACTTGCTCAGCTGTGGGAATATCTTTAAATTTTTTACTAAAAGAGACAATCAAAAGCAGAACATAGCTAGAGACCCCCTGAATGGCCAATTTACAACCATTTAGTAAGTAAAAGAAAAATTAGAAGCCTCATGCAAAAAAGATTTTTTCCCAAACAGAATTTAAAAATTACTTTAACTGGGGCCAGATGATAATTAATAGAATCCATTACTAAGAGTAAATGACCTGACTTGTAGTTTAACGAGTATATTTATTCATTTCCAAAGCCAAAGAAAAGTGCTTCTGAAATTAGGTCAAAGGGAGAAGTGACTTTTTAAAAACAATTATATGATCTAATATTACTTGACCTTTATAAGAAATATCATATGATTTGTTTACATTTCAAAGACACACTTAGAAGGCTATTTCATTCTTCATAGTTAAGAAATTATGTGATTTCTTTACAGTTAATTACAGGGCTTTTCTAAAACCTCTAATCTTGATAGGTTTTCTGATTTATTTCAGGTCTTACTTCAAGTAATTTTCAATGTATTAAAACTTGAATTATCACAAACACTATCAAAATTCTTTATCACATGAGAAAAATTTTTGTGATAACGTTTTTTTGAAATTAGTATTTTAATTTTGGTTTGTTATGAATAATATACTCTTATAGTCTTATGACTTAATGTTGTTATAATGAAATATAACCATTTTAAGAGTTAAATTGCAGTTGACTAGTTGATATTGTAGGGGAGGAAAAAATTTTTCTCTACCTGTCTAGGTTCTTTGGCTGGTCTAATCATCAAATTGATATAAGACAGATTAAAAGGAGAAAAGCAAGTTTAGTTACGTACCCTGTGAGGGCCTCACAAAGGCAGTGATACCCAAATACAAGTTGGTCAATTGAGGTTTATATGGCGTCATTCTGAGCTAGAATGGGATGGAGCCTGGGACTTCGAAGAGGAGGACGCAATTCACAGGACAATAAGAAGAGCAGATGTTCAGTTATTAGATGTTTATCCCATCATACAGATAAGGCAGTCATATAAAAATTCCTCTCTCTTTCTGGGCCCCTTATCTAAATTCTTTTAGGTAATTAAGGGATATGCAAATTTTTTCTTGAGTCTTCTGGGTCTTGATTGACGTCAGCTCAAAATAATCCTGCACACCAAAGAGGTACCTTTCGGGGAGGCTTGTCTAGAACCCCTTCAATATAAAATTTTATTTTGTAGACATTAAAAAGAACATTTAAGGATTAAAAATTTTCCATTTTATTTTTACACATTGGGGCCGATGTGTTTGAAATTATCTTTAATATTTTTGTAGTCCTGCAGTCTTGTACCCAAAGACACTTAAAAAAAAATCTGAAGTTATTTCTGTCTACTTCTATGTTTCACAATTAATTACTTCCTATCTATCATGTATTTGTTATTACTGATAACTATTTATGAAGTATGGCTGTATTTAAAATTTTCATCAAATTTGCAATTATTGACCATTTACTACATTACTAATTACGATCATTTATATCTAATGAAAGGAACTAAAGAGTTAAACTCCTAGAGATTCAATACAATCTCTATCAAAATCCCTGTAGGCTATTTTGGATAAATTGACAAGCTGTTTCTAAAACTTATATAAAAATATAAGATTAGACTAGACAAACCAGTCTTGAGAAAGAACAAAGTTGGAGACTACGAAGTTACAGGACTCAAGGCAATATTGTACTGGCATGAGAATAGACATATAAATCAATGGAATAAGATTAAGAGTCAAGAAATAAACCTTAGCATTTTTCCTCTATTGATTTTTGACAAAGGGACCATCTTCATTCAATAGAGGAAAGAACAGCATTATCAATAAATGCTATTGGGACAACTGAATATCCATATGCATAATAATGGGTTTGGATGGCTACCTAACATTACACACAAAAATGAACTAAAAATAGATTGTAGACTTAATGTAAGATGTAAAACTAAAAAGCTCTTTGGAGAAAGCAGGAACAAATCTCTGTAATTTGGGGTTAGGCAGTGGCTTCTTTGGAATGCTATCAAAAGTACAAGTAACAAAAGGGAAGATTGGTAAATTATAGTTTATAAAAATGGAAGACCTTTGGTCTTCAAAAGACACCATCAAGAAAGTAGAAAAACAACCCACAGAATGAGAGAAAATATTTGCAAATCATATACTGGATAAAGTACTTGAACCTAGAACATAAAATACTCTTACAATTTAATAAGACTATCAATCTAACTGAAAAATGGACAAAGGATTTTAATAGATGGTTCTCCAAAAATGATATAAGAATATTAAATAAGCACATAAAAATATTCAACATTATTAATCATTAGGGAAATACAAATCAAAATCACATTGAGGTACTACTTTATACCCACTGAAAGGCTATAAATAGAAAAGACAGACAATAACAATTGTTAATGAAGATGTGACATATTGGAACTCTCATACATTGGTAAGAACATAAAAAGTAGAGCTACTTTCCAAAACAGTTCAGTAGTTCCTCAAACGGTTAAGCATAGAGGTACCAAATGGCATAGCTATTTCACTTCTAGTTATCCACCCAAGAGACACGAAAACGTACCTTCACAAAAATATTTATAAAAATGTTAACAGCAGCATTATTCATAATAACCAGGGAAAGAAATAAAAAAGAAACAACTCAAATATCCGTCAATTAATAAATATTATATAGCTCTACAGTGGAATATTATTGTCATATCAATCCTAAAAAGGAATGATATACTGCTGCATGCTACAACATTTCTGAACCTCAAAAACAGTATGCTAAATAAAGAAGCTAATGACAAAAGAGCACGTATTATGATTCCAGTTATGCTAATGGCTCAGAATAAGCTAATCTTCACGAACAGAAAGTATATAGTAATTGCATAAGGATGGGAGAAAGGATAAGGAGCAAAAAATAGGGAGTGGGAGAAACTGGGATGGCTCAGTGGGTTGAGCATTCACTTTGCAGCCCCAGGGTCTAAGAATTGAATCCCAGCCCTGGCCCGTGCAGACCTATATGCTGAACTGGGGTGTGCCCCCAATTCTGTTCTTGCTGGGGCCCATGTGGTAGACCCCAGACCAGTTCCTGCCCTGTGCAGCTCCACATCTACCTGTGGAGTGAAATATATCAAAAACTGATGGAAGTACAACTATTAAGACAGCTCTGGGCCCTCCTCCTTCTCTCTGTCTCTCTTTTTCAAAAAATAAAAATAAGTAAATAAATAAAAAGAAATCTTTAAAAAGAATAGGGAGTGACTGCTAATAGGTGTTAAGTTTCTTTATGTAGTGATAAAAATATTCTAAAATAAGATAATGATGGTGAATATATTATTCTATTATTATACTAATATCCATTAAATTGTATACTTTAAACAAGTGAACTTTATGGTATATAAATTATATATCAATAAAGCTGTTAAAATGAGATAACCTCTGAAATGCAATAAACTAATTGGCATATGAATATTTCTCATAATGGTTATTTATAATAATTTTAGCATTTGTTCTTCATATTTTCTCCAGAAATAGTCTGAATAAATTTTATTTCATGATTTCCATCTTTGTTTCTATATCTACTTTTACCTCTACCTCTTCCGATCTCTAGCTCTGTTTATATATCTCTATATAATTCAGTCTATAAAATTAAAACACTGTAGTAAGTTATGTCTTAAAATCTGGGTAATATATCTATGTCTTCCAGTGTCTTAAAAAATATGTTTAGATTATTTCAGTTTATTTTGCACTAAACTAATAAAACCACTTTCATATTTATGCTTAATATTAGCAAATGTACGTGGAAATTATGGATCATAGCTCATACTGAATAGCTTCAGATGAGTTATTGCTTTCTTAATCTTGACACTTCTTATTAAAGTATAAGAATATTCAAATTAATTTAGGAGATAGGTTGAAAGACATTAGAATTATTTTATCAGGAGAAAGAGAGCTCATTGAGAATCTTCTAGCATTTGTAGGATAGTGGCCAGTTAGTCTCCATTTACTCTGAGAAATATTCTGAAAGACCAGCAAAAAGTATTTTTTAATGCCTAAGTAAGAAATTTCTAACAGCAAAGATTTCAAATAATTTACCAAACGTAAGCCTGTTTTTTGCTTTGTTTTTTTTAAGAGCAAAAAAATTTTAATTTTCTTCTAAAATACAACACTTAGGCCCAAAGGGAGATAGAATTTAAAATGTTTCATACAGAACACTTTGAGTTCCTTTCTCTGGTTGCCAGATAATGCCCTAACTCCTACTGCTTTTTTCCTCCATCGTTTGGAAAAAGCAATCTATGGGAGTCATTGTGGGCATAATAGCTACAGGCAGAAAAGACTTCCCTAAATGGAAAAATTGGGCACCTTTTTCTTCCAGTAAATTGTTTTTTGATTGGGAAAGTTCAGTATGGACTAAATATTTAAAATTAATTTTATTGTTTTTCACATTAGTCATTTCATGATTAAGAACAGCTTCTAGTGAAATCGATTAGTTGAATTAGTAACCAAGGCTAACTTTGGACTAAATTAGGAAATTGATAGGGTTGTTCTTTGGTATTCTCTTTCTTTCCCCCTCCTTTCATGAATGATATCTCTTCCTGGTAGGTAGCACAGGGTAGTAGAAAAGCATTAGGCCTGAAAATGAAACCCAGTTTCCCAAATACAAGTTGTTTATCTGGTTGCAGTTGCTAAACCTGTCTGAGTCTCTGTTTCCTCATATTCCAGAGGAGGATTATCAGCGCTGCTCTATGGAGCTGATAGGAGCTTCGAGTGACAGGGGAATTACCATGTACCAGGAACAGAGTGTTTCCTTTCCTTTTCTTTTAAGATCTCTCCCACCATAAAAGCAAAACACTTAAATCATCCACAAATGTTATCATATTAATACATTACTCTTTTTCAGAAGTATTTGAGTTTAGAAATAGCCTACATAGAATTTTAAATAATGTGTCACATGTGAGGAAGGAAGACATTTAAGGCGCACAGGGAACACTTCAAGTTCCCTTAGGTAATACTATAGAGGCGATCATATACATCATTTGCACATGATTCTGGTGAACTTGCTTATGGTGTTACACAAGTCATCAGCTAGTTGGCCAAGAATGCTTGGCTTGATGACTTTGATGTAATGACCACTTATGTGACATTTTAAAATAATGACATTTTATAAAATATTATTCAGCCTTAAAAAGAAATAAAATTTTAATACACGTTACTATATGGAAGAACCCTGATAACATTTTGCTAAGTGAAATCAGTCAGACACAAAAGGACAATTATGTTGTGATTCCACTTATATGAGACACCTAGACTGGTCAAATTCATAGAGACAGAAGACAGAAGGTAGAACAGTGGTTTTCAAGGGCTAGAGGAAAGGGGGATGAGGAGTTACTGTTTAATGGGATTGGGATGGTGAAAAAGTTCTAGAGGTAGATAGCAGTGGTGCTTTCATAACAATGTGAATGGACTTACTGCCACAAAACTGTACGTTTAGAAAAGGTTAAAATGTTAACATTTATGTCACGTGTATATACCACAATACGTAAAGTAAACTGCTAAATACAAAATCACTGATATAGTGTAAACACTGAAAAGTACAGATTCTAGAGCAGGAGAAGATAAGTCACAGACTAGGAGAAGATACTTGCCAAAGACGTATTTGGTTAAGGGCTATTATTCAATATGCCCAGAGAACTCCCAAAACTCAGCAACAGGAAAATGAACAATGTGATGAAAAATGGACCAAACATTAAAAATATCTCCCCCAAAAGATATACAGATAAAAAATAGCATATGAAAAGATGCTCCACATTATATGTTACTAGGCACATGTAAAGTAAAACAAAAATGCAATAACATTACCTACCTATTAGAAACATCAAAATCCAGAACTCTGACACCAAATGCTGACAGGGATATAGACAGATGTATGTTGACTGTATAGCTGGGAGTTAAATTATGAAATTGTGGGATATGCATTGATTCATCTTTAACAGATACTGTGAAGCAGTTTCCCAAAATGGTTGCACTAGCTTACACACCATCAGCAGTGCATGAGTTCTGATTGCTCTGTATCTTCACTAACCTCACCAATTTGGTTATTTTTCTATCTTTTCATTTTGGCTGTTTTGATGGGTAAGTGTAGCCATATCAATTGACATCATTTTAAAAATGGCTCTGCAATTGCTTTTATCATCCATTTATAGATGTCTCTGATTTTGGTTAGGTTGATGCTCAGATTTTTATTTAAAAAAACCAACAAAACCTACCACTTTCTTTATTATTTTACCTTTTATCTAAATTCCTATTTTACGTCTTCATTTATAAATAAAACAGTAGAATTTTGGTTTGGGTTCCACTTTTGTTTTACTGTCAAAAGACACTGGTAGCCTCAAAATTCCAGTGTCCTGAGTATGAATAAATTAACAGTTGTCTCTGCAGAATTAAAAATCGAACTTGATATTTTTGAGATATTGTTGACAACTGTCTTACTGATGTAAATAATTTGGACAGCCTGTTTTTAGGGAGAAGGAAAATCAAAATAGTTTGACATATCAGATGGGTAAAATTACTGATATTAATTAGTAAGTCTCATTATTTACCTCCTAGTATCCAGGATGCATAGAAAAATTGCGCCCTGTCAGCTAATGAATAAAGAAGAATCATGTTAAATCTTACCAATTCAGATGAATTGAGAGATAGTCAAACATCTTAAAATTTGAAATCCATAAAAAAATATTTTATATCTTTCGAGTATATATTACACAATGGGTCACTAAAGTGTTTGTCAGAGGTTGTTCAGAAATTTGCTAAATTCTTAAAAAGTGAATGAATAGAAAGAATTCATAATACATTAATTGTTTAAGGATTTATAAAAATAAGGTACTCAAAATTTTTTCTAGTCAGTTAAGCATGAACTTTGCAGTATCATGTATATTAGCAATTTAATATACCATTTCCCCTTTGTTTTAGTTTTTTTCTGATCTATCACAAATTCAAAGTGAGTAGATTATTAATTAACTAATAATGTGTTTTATAACACTTTAATCTTCAGGGATTTCAAGGATTAAAATTACATCCTTCCAAGCAAAACAATTATTTGCATATCAGTTTTTTATATAAAGTGATAACATGTTCATACAAGTTTCTGCAAGTCAGTTAACCATCATTATGTATTGCTATAGCTGCCAAAAAGCATTATGCTATTAATAATGCATTTCTAGATACTCAACCATGTTAAAAAATCCATTAACAAATCTGTCAATCTTGTCTGTGTCTAGCCTCAGCTGTCACTTAAGGGACAAGCAATTTAAAATTTGAAGATACATTTTCATGTTCACACTAGAATTAAACCCCAGGGCCATAGCCCTTTTTGGATGGCTAAATCTCTCTAATTTTGAAACAAGAATCATCATGAGTCTTCTTATTTTGCTATCCTTGAGGGGCATAAAAAGATGCCCTTTAGATATTTAATTAGATGAATTCATTTCTATCCTAGTGTTATTGAGGGTTTACCAAAGGAATATACAGTAATACTTAGTTGATACTTCAAAAGGCTGTGTGCCAGTTGAAGAATTCCACTTCACAGTTTTCAAATGAGCAAGTATTGGTCTAACATTTCCTGCCATTCAATTTACCACAAAATTGCCAGAAATGTTCCTAATTTCTTTCAAAAATGACATCAGAAAATTAATGAAAAATGAAATGGAAAAATAAAGAGTGTCTCCTAGAATTATGTTAGGGATAGGAATGGAGTTTCCAAAAATATATAGTAAAGAATAACAAGAATCACCTGTTAGAGCTAACGTCATTCCATGTATCCCCTATTGGCTTAATTAGACTTGGATAATGCCATTTCTCTTTCTGGCGAACTTGGAGTGCTAGGATGTAATCTTCACAGAGACAGGGACTTTTGTCTATTTTAGTCACTGCTATATCTCTGGAGTCTAGAATAACGCCAGGCACATGGTAGGTCTTAGTAAACTGTGTTGAATGAATGAATGATAAATGTCCATTTAAGCTTCAGGAAAATTGTATCAATTAAAATTTAGAATTAAAAAAGTAATTTAAATCCTGTTTCCTAGATATCATTGGTAAAGGGATACATTTATTTTACTTAAAACTTCCAGATAATCAAAGAAGGTAAACTTTATGAACTTCTCTCCTTATTTGTTTATTTTTTTACCCAGTCTTTAAGCTAAGAGCCTTCTTTCCTTATTTCCCAGTCACCAAACTTTTTGAAACAGTAAGCTATCTCCATTCCCTTTTTTCTTTTTTTTAAGAATTATTTTATAGTTTATGACAGAGACAGAGAGAGACAGATAGAGAGAGACAGAGGGGGAGGGACCAGAGCCATCTCCATAGTTGTACGTCATCAGTTTTCAACATGGTTTCGTTCCGCACAGGTAGGTGAGGGCCGCACAGAGTGGAAATTGGGCTGGGGATCTCCCACATGGGAGGCTCATACCCTCAAGCCAGGGGCCGAACTAGGGGAGTGAGAACCGAATTGGGGGCCTCCTACATGGGAAGTTCACCCTGGTTCAGCATATGGGCCAGGATTCGATCCTCAGTGTCTAGGGCTGCAAAGAGAATGCTTAACCTGCTGAGCCATCTGGCTTCCCCATCTATTCCCCTTTTTTATGCAGTCTGGTGTCTCCCCTCCTATTTTCCTGGAATTTCTCTTACTAATGTCACCAGGTCTCCCAATTATAAGATCCAGTGGTCTCTCTTTCTCTTTCTCATGTTCTAGGGCAGGGGCCCCCAACCCCTGGGCCACAGACTGGTAGCCATCTGTGGCCTATGAAGAAGCAGGCTTCACAGCAGGAGGTGAGCAGTGAGGCAGCTAGCAGAGCTTCATCTGTAGTTA
>PVKE010053475.1:0-10034 GCA_004027555.1 Craseonycteris thonglongyai | reverse complement strand
AGAGAGAGAGAGAGAGAGAGAGAGAGAGAGAGAGAGAGAGAGAGAGAGAGAGAGAGAGAGAAGCTCTATGGATTGTGATTTGCTCATGTTCTTAGAGAGTCTGTGCTTCTGTCAAGTGCATTTGCAGCGTTACAATGGACTAACCACCTCTCCGTGTCTCACTAAGGCCATTCTGCTCTCAGAGCTCATGTCTTTAGGAAGCTATTCTCCGGTGATTTGATCTTCTGCTTTAAGATGATTTTAGGATATTACCCTAAGACTGGCACACTATAAATTCTTAAAGCCATAAAAAAAAATCTGAGTTGACTTAATATAAACAATTTAATCCATTTTTTAGTTCTGTAAGGAACATGGCTGTTACCAAAAATGATACAGGTCCTTAGCAATCAGAAAACCAAAATGTAGTGCTGAGTACTCCAAAAATATTTGAAAAAGTATCTGCAAAATATGGATCAACTAGTTAAGAAAAATACCTTAAATGATTCTTTTATAATGTTTGGCTTCAAGGGTAACTATCTGGATGCACAGCAGTGTTCACAAGAGAAGAGATGATGTAGGGCAGTGCTCAGCATCGAATTTGGCTCATAGTGAGCAATTTATGCTGGCTCTTGTTAGTCAACAAATATTTGTAGAAGACTCAGTATGTATCAGGCACTGTCCTAGATGATAGGTATTCAGTAGAAGCAAAATAGGACTGGTCCCCACCCTTGAGAAGCTGATGTCTGTGTCTGCAGGGGTCGCTGTAAGGTGACCACTGCTTCTTAGAGGAAGCAGCATCTATCACTGTTGGGACCACCTCATGTTCTATATGCCCCCCCCCCCTAAAATATGAGATCCTTCTTCTTTCTAAAAATCTCTCTTTTAGACTTAGAACAATTCACCAAAAGAAGAAAAATATGAATTTGTTCAACTTCTCCATTACACTTACCTGAACTTGATCACACAGATCTGTATGCAGGAACTACCACTGTCTCCAAACACATTTTAAGAGTAGGGAGCTCTCTTTCATACCAGTGGCTCTCCAGTTAGAGTTCTCTTTGCCCGAGACTTTCTCTCTCACACCCCCCCCCCCATTGGATGTGGGTATCTTAGTCTCTCCATCAATGTTGGGATTCCTGAGTTTCATCTATACTTTCCTTCCCTTATTCTTTCAGAGTTGCCTGGAGCATCAGGCTCCTACTCTTTCTCCTGTAGCCTGTAGTGGCTCGGAGAAGGAGAGTCTGTGTTCCCTTTGCAGGTGCTGTTTAGGGAGGAGACATTCTTGGATCCCTAAGGTGGAAGTTTGTGGTTGAACCTGGAGTCAAGCTGTAAAGCAAGTATGTCCAACCTGTGGCCCAGGATGGCTTTGAATGCAGTACAACACAAATTCTTAAAACATTATGAGATTTTTTTGGGACCTTTTTTCATTTTAGCTCATCAGCTATCATCAGTGCTAGTGTATTTTATGTGTGGCCTGAGGTAATTCTTCCAGTGTGGCCCAGGGAAACCAAGAAGTGGGACGCTGCTGCTGTAAAGGATGGTCTGTGTCAGCACTTGTAGGCTGTGTATGAGGTCTGATGATTAAGTTCACAAACTGGCCACCATGTGCTTATATTGGCAGCACTGTATAAACACCTAGGTAAGGTTTCATAACCTTGGTATATCCGTGTCTTAATGCTGTGTTTGTGTCGACGTGTGGCGGTGTCTTGCTGAGTGGCATTCGTTGTTGTGTGTTTTTGTGTGTCGTCGCAAGACTGTCAGAACTTGAATGAGAGTAATGAACAAACATTAAATTTCTTGTTAAACTTGGCAAGAGTTGAAATCAGGGACATGTTAGTCCAAGTTTATGGGACTAATAATGCTGTGAAAAAATGGCAGTGTACACTTAGATTAAATGTTTTTCTGAGGGGGGCGGGGAGAAAGTGTCATTAATGAAGAGAGGTCAGGACAGCCAGTAATGAGCAGAACTGACAAAAACATTGCAAAAATGTATTGAACTGGCATCAAAACCATTGGCTTACTGTATGAAGCATAGCAAACCAAGTAAATGTTAGAGAAACAGGAAGATCTTCACTAAAAATGTTGGCATGAGAAAGGTGTGTTCAAAAGTGGTCCCAAAGGAACTCACCTATGAACAAAAGCAAAGGAGAGTCAAAGTTTGCCAAGACCTTTTGGAGGGGTAGGACAATGTTTTGGGCCACGTTATCACTGGTGATGAAATATGGGTGTACCAATATGACCCTGAAACAAAGTATTCAAGTGCACAATGGAAGTCAGTGAACTCTCCATCACCAAAAATGTCCTGTTAGTCTAAATCAAGACTCAAAATGATGTTGCTAACCTTTTTTGATATCAGAAGGCTTGTTCATGATGAATTTGTACCAAATGGACAAACGTTCCACCAAATTGACTACTTGGAAGTGCTGAAAAGGCTGCATGAAAAAGTGAGATGAAAATGACCTGAACTTTTTGTCAACAACTCATGGCTCTTGCATTATGACAGTGCACCAGCTCACATGGCACTGTCTGTGAGTGAGTTTTTAGCTAGTAAAAAAATAACTGTAGGGGAAGCTGGGATGGCTCAGCGGATTAAGTGCTTACTTTGCAGCCCTGGAGACCAGGGATCGAATCCCGGCTCCGGCCTATGCGGACCCATATGCTGAGCTGGGGTGTGCCCCCAGTTCAGTTCTTGCCGGGGCCTATGAGGGAGCCCCTGGCCCAGTTCCTGCCCTGTGCAGCCCCATGCCCACCTGTGGAGTGAAACTATATGGAAAAACTAATGCTGTCAACTGTGGAGACTGCTCTGGGCCCTCCCCCTTCTCTCTCTGTCTGTCTCTATCTGTTCTCTCTGTCTGTCAAAAACAAATAAAAATAAATCTTAAATAAAAAAAATAACTGTATTGGAACACCCTCCTACCTCACCTGATCTGACCCTTAATGACTTCTCTCTTAACCCAAAGATAAAGGAAAGATTGAAAGGAAGGCATTTTGATAACATTCAGGACATCAAGAGTAATACAAAGACATCTCTGATGGCCATTCTAGAAAAGGAATTCCAAAATTGCTTTGAAGGGTGGACTAGTTGCTAGTGTTGGTGCATAGCTTCCCAAGGGGAGTATTCTAAGTTGACCATGCTGATATTTAGCAATGAGCTATGTAGAACTTTCCTAGGAATAGTTCCTGAACTTAATTGACAGACTTCGTACACTAATCATTTCTAGTTCTTGAGCCACTTCTGAGCAGGACAAGGAATACATTGGGGCTCCACCCTAATTGTGCAGGGGAAACAACTATTTGGCATTCACTGCACTAATGACTTGTTCTTGTTGTTCCTAAGAAAAGTCATGTGCTGCTACCTGCCTACTGAGTCATAGCTTTTCTATACAGCCCACTCTACTGGTCCAGTTCATATATAGCTGGGCTTCTGCTTTGGTTTTATCTTAGCTCTACAGTTGTCTGAGTAACACAGTGTCTCTGAAAAGGCTGATTGCAGAACCATTATCTGTTCCAGATTCCCTTTCATTTCCCACCTCCCTTCCTCCCACACACCGTATGCTCTAGCAGTATAAACTCCTGGTAGGTCCCTGCATGTACTATGCTTCTGCACAACTCCATGCTTTGCACGTGCTGCTTCCTTTGCCCACATTTCCCAACTTGAACCAAATCTGAGCTCATCTTTACCTTTTTGGGTATTAGATTTTGACTCTCTGGCTCCCTCCTTTATTGTCTGGTCTTCAGCTTGTTCAGTTATCCCATTCTACTCTCTCATCTTGACTTCCAGATTTCTCCCTTTCCCATCAAGGTATCAGGTTAGTTCTGAGTTTAGCCGACTGGTCATAAACCAGAATTGATTGGATTTAATTAAGCTATAGCATACTGTAATAGATTGAATCTTCTGGGGATTTACATGTATGTATGCATACATGTATTCGTATATCATGTGTGTATCTTCTGCATTTTTGCACACATTTATGAAACAAGAAAGAATGAACAAGAATACTGGAAATAAGAACTCAGAAAGCAAAATTAGAGTATATTTCTAGTGAGTGAATTTGACATTATACAGAGAAAATATATGAGTGGATCATTGGATGTTGGTATTTAAGAAATTGTTGGGGAAGCCGGGATGGCTCAGTGGGTTAAGTGCTCACTTTGCAGCCCCGGGGACCGAGGATCGAATCCCGGCCCTGGCCCAAGTGGACCCATATGCTGAACTGGGGAGTGCCCCCAGTTTGGTTCTCACCAGGGTAAGGCCCTGGCCCAGTTCCTGCCCTGTGCAGCCCCGCTCACCTGTGGAATGAAACTACCGGTATGTGGAAAAACCAATGATGTGCAACTGTGGAGACTGTTCTGGGCCTTCCTCTGTCTCTGTAGCTCTCTCTGTCTCTCTGTCAAAAACAATAAAAAATAAATCTTAAAAAAAAAAAGAAATTGTTGATGTTTGGGCCTAATTTCTTAAATTAGAAGCAGAAATATATCTTTCACATATCTGTATGTAATTCAGAGCCATATCTAAATGTGGTACTAAGGTAGAAATACCCATTTTATCTTCCAAATGCTAGAAAGAACACTTTTGTGGAAGTGGATTATGAACCAAAGAGGAAGAAATGTATGACTTGGAATAGCATTCAAATAGGAAATTCTGGGATGAAAGAAAGCAGCTTCATTTAAACTACACTCAGATACTATAGTTCAATAGAGTTTTAAATTTTCCTGGCCTGCACTAATGAGATAGTGGGATCTGGTAATTAGTATGGGCCATGCCTCCCAGGACCTCTCCATAAACCTTTGTGCAGGATAAATTGTGTTTGTGTGTGAGATTATCGGGTATTGCCTAGAGATGAGCAGTGAATTTAGGCTTGTAAACCTTGCTTCAGTGAAGAATTAGGAGGGATGAGGAGTGACTTTTCTTTACATGGTCAAGGTAGGCATGTTGTTTTATCTTCCAAACCTTGAAAAGAAAATAATTCAACTCTATTCAAAAAATATTTATTGAACTATACTTCTCACTGTCTTTGGTTATCATTACTGGTAGTTATTGGAATAGAGGTATTATGTACATTTTTTTTTCCCTCAAGGAGATTATAATCAGTCTTTCTGAGGATGTAGGGTTGGCATATAAAGCAATTTTACAATAAACAAATGTGTAAGACAGCACAAAGTACTACACTGACATATTATGAAAGTACATAGTAAACAATTAGATCTGTGAACTATCATGAAAGGAAAATTGTCAAGAAGGTGGGAAGTGCCATGTTAAATCCTAATGACAGTATAATTATAGGATTATTTTAATGCCCAGTTCTCCTTGGTTTTAAAGAGTGTAAAATATAGTGGAAAAATGATCGATAGACCACTGTGTAGACTTTTTTTTTTTTTTTTGCCTGGCTTACTTTTTAAAATCGAATCCTACACAGAAATTAAAAAACCAGAAAACAGAAAACATTAATTTGTTAAGTGTTCTAAAGATCCTTTGTAGGTCAGTTCACAAGAAGCCCCAAAACTAATGATACAGCTAAAAAGACAAGTCCATTGCTTTTATTTGACTTGGGAAGTGTTTCTGACCATTGAATTAGAAATTATTTTCTCTTACATTCCAGAAATTTATAGCTTCTAAGAAAATACTCACTGCTAACTGTCATCATCTTAGTGGAAAGTTTTGAACCGGACATTAACTGAGACCCTCTAGTATTCCTTTTTTCTGGGAACATGCTTATCTCAGAATGCTAAAAGACTAAGTTCTTCTTATACATTTAGGATCCCAATGCAGACTTGCCCATTCGTATTCCAAAGGGAGAGGAGAATCTTTGGTCTTAATACATAATGATATGAATTACTGTTGTAAATTTTTGCATGTATTATGGTATAGTTCATTAGGGTTATCATTTACTCTACTTTTAAATCATAATATTAAACTAGGTGGCAGTACAAAGGAATATTTGAAGGCAAAATAAATCTGTAACCCTTACTTAGTTTTAGTTATTTGAGCATACAATATACTAATAAGAATAGGCATATAAGTAGATGGCAAAGTGACCAGTAAACAAGACAATTGGCCATTCTTATGTTTTCTATGTGGACTATGCTGAAATGGAGAATTACAAAATTGATCCTTGCACAGAATGAGAGAAGATAGGATATGACTCAAACTATACATATTAATAGCAGTGATTAAAACAAGTTAACAGACAGTATTTCTCTCCTTTTATTTCTTCTCCCGTAGCATCTAAACTTTCTCTAACTAAGCCTCTTATTATATTGTCTTGGTTTTCCTTTCTAAATTTAAACATAAATATAGCTAACTAATGATGTAAAATATTGCTCTTTATTTAGGAGAAATTATATCTATATTTGTTGCATCCAAGGGTCAGTAAACTATGTCCCTGCAGGCCAAATTTGGGGCCTATTTTTGTATGGTCCCTTGAGCTAAGAATGGTTTTTGTATTTTTAAATGACTATAAAAAATAAAATTAAAAAAGAATATAGAACAAAGATGTATGTGGCCTGAAAAACCTATAATATTCCCTATCTGGCCATATACAAAAACTTTTTGATCCTTTCTTTAAAGAATGACACCCAGGAGAATGTCTGAATGAGTCGTAGGAAACCTGTGATGTATTACTTAGGGACTAGGCTAAACTGTACCAAAGAGACCAAATAAGAAAGAAATTTGCTTCTCATGTATCATTATGGGGGTAGGCAGGTAGTTCTGGAGCTGATGGGTAGCTCTGCCATGAGATTGTTTGAGGTGGCACAGTGCCCTTGTGCTTATTGTACAGCTTATCTTACTACCACAATAGCTCTATTCCCGTTTGAGGGAAAGGAGAGTGGAGAGCAATCAGTTTCATGTTTAGTAATAAAATCTGGATTGTGTTATAGAACATGCTACTTCTGCTCACAACCTATTGGCCAGAATTTAATTTACCTGGCTACTGTAGCTGCAAAGGAGGCTAGGAATATAGTTTCTAGCTAGATAGCCATGAGCTTGGATGAAAAGTAGGGAGTTTTATTATGGCTCTTGTAGGACCCCTAGCTATCTCTGCCACAGTGAGGTAGAGACTTCACAGTGTTGGATTATTCTTGATCTTTATTGCTAAATGCTCAATACACAGCAAGTGCTCTGTATGTTTATTGAATTGGTTAAAGTGAGCTAGAAACTGAAGGCAACCCTTAGCCCAGGGATGGGTACATAGGGAGAAATCCAGGTCTTAAAATGGAGACACACGCTTGGTGGGACTAGATGTAAGGCTCTTGGGAATCGATAAATCAGTAGTGGAGATTATATAGCTTCTAGTAAGGTAAAGTGCAGAGATTAGTATAGACAGTAAGTGAATCTTCTGTGCTTTATTCAGGGGTAGTTTCAGCTTTTAAATGATCAATTTAATTTAGAAAAACTCATAGAGGTGAGAAAAACTCCAAGAGGGTGGTAAGATGGGGTGGGGACAGGGTATGAGGTTGAGTGGGAGTTGGGGATGATATCTGGTCTAGTAAATGGGCCAAGTCCAGTACCCCCACATTTCAAAGTCAGTTAGGCCCCATTTGATGGGTCTAGAATTCTGACACTCTTTAGCAGGATTTATTCATTCCTGAGGGACAGTAGAGATAATTGGCTAGATACCAACAATTCATGAAAATCTCAACTAAGCAGATGGGGATACAGGGCAGAGTTTAGAGGTCTAGACTGGGAAACTGAAGCAGAACCTCAACTTTGTAGATTGGGCCAACTTAGTGAGGCTTGGAAATGATTTATGTTAGAGACTACACAGATTCTCAGAGCTCCTTGTTGAAACTCTGAGCAACAAGACTTAATTCTGAGTCCCACTTCTGATTTTCTGGCATCGTTATGTTAAATGGCTTAGAAACCAGGCCAAGGCAGATACAGGGCCTGGGGAAACAAGTGCAAGGCTTGGCATAAGGACTAGCATGTGAAAGTGTGGACTGAGAAACTGATTATACTGTACCCTGTGTCCTTTGGTACTTTATAATGCTGCTTTCTTTCTTGCAGTGAAAATGATAATAGTTTAAAAAAACCCCACAATTTTGATAGGATGATTAATCATGATAACTGATATTTTGGTACATTGTTATTTTTAAATAATTTGATTGTTATAATTAAAGAAGGATAAAAGCAGAGCAGACTCACAAAACTGATGTCTCAGATCAAGTTGGCCTATTATGTGGAAGGTGAAATTGTGCATTTCAGCACTTCAGCTCTGCATAATGGATGGGCACTATGTACTATCTCTGGCTATTCAGCAAAGATTCTGTTAGAATCTGTTGTGCCATCTGAGGTTGCACAATTTATAACCTGCACATTTTATAGATTTAAAACTGCATTACAGATCTTTCTTCCTTATTTTTGTCAATTAATAGGTATCAAACTTTAAAGATATATAATAGAAATTCTCACCTTGATCATGTTTTTTTTTCTTTCTTCTTTTTACACTAATAATTATACTAAAATCAAGCCAAAAACACTAGCATATGTGTGGATAAAAAGGTAATTAACTTTTTTAATGGTTGTATTTTTTTTCTCTCTCTTATCCTTCTTGGGGACTGTATGAATATTTGCACAAACCTCAAAGAAAGTAAAGCAATGACTTACAACTCAGTTTTCACTTAAAACATAGTTTATACACTTCTCTTTTGCATTTATAGTTTTATTCTTAATAGATGAATACTTTATGAAGAGTAATTATATGTGTATGTAAGATATAGCGAGGTACTATATATGGGACAAATTACAAGAGAGAAAAGTGACCTAATTCCTGAATTTATACTCTTTAATGTTAGGGTGAGTAATTTGGTAATTTAAGCAATAGCTCATACACCAATAACTGTTGTCAGTATATGAAAGTGTAGCTGAGCCTTTTGATCTACTGTTAAGGTTGAGAATAGTGAAAACTTAATTAAAAAAAATTCAAGCATTTCACTTATTGAATTTCAACAGCTTTAGTAAAGGCAGACATATTTCCTGAAGTATAATAGCCCATGAATTTAACTTTTCCTTTGTATTTAAGATTTCAGCTCATGATATTAGCTGACAAATTGTATGCATTCAATGTGAGTTCATTTTGATACAACATTTTGGATTGGTTTAAATAAAGATGCAGTAAAATATTAATTCTTAAGTCTGTTACACATGTTCAAATGATGTTGCGACTGCTATCTATAGATAATGAGGCATTATCAATGGAGGGATATAACCAATCTATAAAAGTTGTGGAGACATATTCATCATCATCATTGTCCTTGTCATCATCATTCTTTGTATTTGCTTAATATTTCTGTTTATTTGATATTAGTCTTGAACTACATAAAATATGATTTTACAAAAAATAGTATTGCATTTGGGAGAAGAGATGATAAAGAGGAATACTGTTTTGACTGGTTTATCCTCTTAATTTTGCTGGTAACAAAACAGCTGGTAACTGCACTGGTGAGGTTGTGAGGGACTGCTTTACACTGGCCCAGAGCGTTAATCTGATTATAAACTCAGGTGCCAACTTTAATTTATTCTGCAGTGAGGATTACAACAGTGAACTAAACCAAAATACTCAGACTAGTTGATCAGTATTGCTTTCTTTGCAGGAAAATGTATGTGGGAAGCCAAACTGTTATCACATAGTTATATGTTAGCATTGAATCAAAATAAAAGGGCATACCGTATTTTCCGGCGTATAAGACGACCGGGCATATAAGATGACCCCCGAATTTTACAGTTAAAACATAGGTTTAGGCCTATATTCGCTGTATAAGACTACCCCCCACTTCCGAGGCAACACCAGTCCTTTTTTTAATTAAATTTTTAATGAATGACATTTTTCGAACATACCGTAATATACCGTACATTGAAACGATAAATGGAAGGTCTCTTCACAAATGGCAATGCCATGAACTTGACCGAGAAACAAGAAATCCAAAAGAGAACATTAACAATGATGGCATCATCTGGAAAGAAAATTACATGAAGAACTTGCAGAAAACGCTTGTTTGTGACTGACTGGGATGATAAGAGATTTTTCTAGGCAGAGGAGCATTGTGAGCTTAAAATC
>PVKE010053474.1:0-10034 GCA_004027555.1 Craseonycteris thonglongyai | reverse complement strand
CTAATTTCTTTAATCTAAGTGGGCCAAATTGTAGTGTGGACAGAAGGTAGAGAGAAGCACATGGATGCCAGGTACCCTTAGGTGGTAGGACAGTCAGGTCTTGACTGTCGATTGAATATGGGGTGTGAGATAAAGGGAAGAGTCAAGGAGGTCCTGTAGTATTCCAGCTTGGACAATAGGTAAATTGTGGGACAACTCATTGAGGCAGAGAACAAAGGAAGAAGATATATATTTGGAGTGGTTTATTCAACAAATGTTTATTAAATGTCCACTATGTGCCAGGCATTGTTCCAGGAACCAGATATACATCAATGAACAAGACAGGCCAAAATCCCTATCCTTGGAAACAGAGAGTAAATAAACAAGTGAATATCTAGTATGTTAGATGGTGATAAATATAATATAGAAAAATTAAGTAGGGTAAAGGGTCAGTCTACCTGCAAGGAGAGAAGTTGGCTGAGTAATGTACAATAATAAGTCTTGGAGTGAGGAGAAGCTGCCTGGCTCTGGCAGATTTTGGGGGCTACACTAGAGTTGTAAGTGCTTCATTTCTTAAGCACTGTGTACAAGAAAATGGGCTTTGCAATTTGCACACCTTATCTCATGGTAACAGTCCTATGAGTTGAAGCCTAATATTTTTCTTCCCATTTTGCCAGAGGACAAAACTGTTCCTCAGCTAATTAGCTGCCTAATCTCACAGCCCAATCTCTCCACCCTTCCCCCTATCCACTCTACAGAAAAAATCTGAGAATGACAGGCTGTGCACTGGGTACCTGAGGGCCCAGACACACCTAAAGGAGTCTAGCATGAAACCAGCTCACCAGTAAGGTGCAGAGGTGCCAGAAAAGAGAGGAGGACATGAGTGAGTCTACATACCACAGGCCTGGAGGCTGCCCTCTCATGTCCCAAAAGATTGGCCTCAGAGAGTTCTTCCTGTGAGGTTGTGTGGGACCTGCCTACTGATACATGTTGATTTGCTAGGACCCTCTTTTCTAAAGCCGAATGGGAAGAGGGCTGGTGAGGGGGTGGTGATGGTAGGATGCCCCAGATAATTGAGGTCACCTGGGACACCTGAGATCCAGGCATCTGCCAGTTGAGGGTGGCAAATTGCCCAGTTACAGGTCTAGCAGAATCCTTTTTAGCTGCTCACTTCTGCCCTGGGTCCAGGCACAGCAAACTATATGAACATTTATAAAACTGGTTACTCTGAGAGGTGGCACAGGCTAAAAATAAAAATATCTGATGATGAAACGTTGGCCCTGGGCAGCCACCAGACAAGCTCCCTGGAGGGTTTTGCCATTTGAGTAACTCCCTGTCACCAGTCAGGGCATAGGAGCCTCTGGCCTGAGGTTCTGGAATGTCAGTCTTTCTCCTTCATATCTTCTGTAATGTCCCCCCTCCTCCCACCTCACCACCCTTAGGCCACTACCCCATGTCCCCTGTGGTATGGAACTTCAGGCAGGAACTCACAAGGCAAAAGCATTCTCATTCCTCTGTGGATGTCCAGTGGTGCACAACATACAAAGAATGATTCCAAGCACAGCAATGAGGAAGATAGCGAGTCAGCCTCTCCTGCTTCAAGCAACCTGGAGCCCTCTGCCTCTATCCTCCTTCACAGCTACCAGTTCATTCAGTGCTGGTTAGTTTCACCCAGTAGATATTACCCAAATTCATCTTTCTAATTTCCGCTTGGTTTAGGCCCTTTGCATCTTAGCACATACTACTAACATACCTTTAGTTTTTCTTTTTAACTTCTGGAAGGATTAGCACTGTGAAAAATTCTTCATCAGCTCTTATACCAAGCCATTTCCACTAATAAAAAAAGAAAGATTTTTATTACTGCTAATGCATACATTTCCTAATTCTTCCCTCCTCATTTCTTAAAAAATGTTATTTTTCAAATACAGCTCACATTCAATATTATATTAGTTTCACAAGTATAGCATGCTGGTGAGACATTTATATAAAGTATGAAGTGACCCCCAAATAAGTCTAGTACTCACCCAGTATGATACATAGTTTTTACAATATTATTAATTATATTCCCTATGCTGTACTTTACACCCCCATGACTATTTTGTAACTACCAATTTGTACTTCTTAATCCCTTCACCTTTTTCATCCTGCACCTGAAACTCCCACCCATCTAGCAACCATCAATTTGTTCTGTGTATCTATGAGTTTATTTCTGATTTTTTGTTCACTTATTTTGTTTTTTAGATTCAGCAGATAAGTGAAATCATATGGTATTTGTCTTTGTCTGACTTCACTTAGCATAATACTCTCTAAGGTCATACATTTTGTCACAAATGATGAGATTTCATTCTTTTTATGGCAAAGTAATATTCCATTGTATATATGTACAATCTCTTCTTTATCCAATTGTCTATTGATGGACACTTAGTTGCTTACATACATTAGCTATTGTTAATAAGTACTGCAATGAACATAGGGATGCATACATCATTTCAAATTAGTGTTTTGGATTTCTTTGGGAAAATACTCAGCAGAGGGAGGACATGCTAGTTCATATGACAATTTTATTTATAATGTTTTGAGGAACTTTCATACCTTTTTCCACAGTGGTTGCACCAATTTGCAATCCCACAAGATTCCCATGAGAGTTTCCTTTTCTCCATATCCTCACCAACAGTTTGGTAATTTATTGATAGCCATTCTGACAGATGTGAGGTGGTATCTCATTGTGGTTTTTATTTGCATTCTCTGATGATCAGTGATACTGAGTATCTTTCCTATGTCTGTTGGCCATCTATCTGTATGTCCTCTTTGGAGAAATGTCTTTTCAGGTCCTATGCACATTTTCCAATTGAATTGTTAATTTTTGTTTTGTTTTGTTTTTGTTATTTTGTTTTGTTTTTTTGTTTTTTTTGGGGGGTGGGGAGGGGTTGTTTTTGTTTTGGTGTTGAGTTGCATGCGTATATATAAATTTTAGATATTAACCCCTTATCAGATGTATCATTGGCAAATCTTTTCCCATTCAGGAGATTTTCTTTTTGTCTTGTTGATGGTTTCCTTAGCTGTGCAAAAAACTTTTTAGTTTGGAGTAGTCCCATTTATTTTTCTTTTCTTTCACTTGCCCTAGGAGCTATATCAAAAATAAATTTTTATGCTAAAAGTGATGTCAAAGGATTTACTGCCTAAGTTTTCTTCTAGGAGTTTTATGAGATTTATTTTTATTGTTTTTGACACAGAGAGAGAGAGAGAGATACAGAGACATAGCGAAGGGGGAGGGCCCAGAACAGTCTCCATAGTTGCACATCATCGGTTTTTCCACATAGTTTCATTCCACAGGTGGGCGTGGAGTTGCACAGGGCAGGAACTGGGCTGGGGTCTTCATCCCGGTGAGAACCGAATTGGAGGCACTCCCCAGTTCAGCATGTGGGTCCTCATGGGCCAGAGCCCGGATTCGATCCTCGGTCCCTGGAGCTGCAAAGTGAGTGCTTAACCTACTGAGCCATCCTGGCTTCCTCTCTTCTAGGAGTTGTATGGTTTGGGGTCTTACATTTAAGCCCTTAATCCATTTTGAGTGTTTTCCTATATATGGTGTAAGAAAGTGATCCAGTTTTATTTTTATTGCATGTATCTGTCCATTTTTTCCAACACCATTTATTGAATAGACTGTTTTTATGCCACTGTATGTTCTTGCCTCCTATGTCATAAATTAAATATGATATAAGCATGGGTTTATTTCTGGGCTCTCTATTCTGTTCCATCAATCTATAAGTCTTTTTTTTTTTTATGCCAGTACCATGCTGTTTTGATTACTATAGCCTTGCAATATAATTTGATATCAAGTAGCATGGTACCTCCAGTTTTGTACTTCTTTCTCAAGATTATTACAGTTATTCAGGGTCTTTTGTGGTTTTATATAAATTGTAAAATTATTTGTTCTAGTTGTGCAAAAAATACAAGTGGTATTTTGATTGGGATTGCACTGAATCTGTAGTTTGCTTTAAGTACTATGGACATTTTAATGATGTTAATTCTTTCTTTCCATGAACACTGTATATATTTCCATTTATTTGTATCTTCTTCAATTTCTTTCTTCAATATCTTATAGATTTCTGAATACAGGTCTCTTACTTCCTTGGTTAAATTTATTCCTAGGCATTTTATTTGTTTGGTACAATTGTTAATGGAACTGTTTGTTTAAATTCTCTTTTGTTATTAGTGTATAAAAATACAACCAATTTCTGAATATTAATTTTGTATCCTGCTACTTTACTGAATTTATTTATCAGTTATAATATTTTTTGAGACATCTTTAGAGTTCTCTCTATATAGTAACGAGTTAGTTGCAAATAATGATAGTTTTACTTCTTCCTTTCCAATTTAGATGGATTTTATTCCATTTTCTTGTCTGATTGGTGTGGCTAGGATTTCCAATATTTTGTTGAATAAAAGTGGTGAAAATTGGCATCCTTGTTTTGTTTCTGATATTAAGAAAAACACTTTTAGCTTTTCTGCATTGAGTATGATGTTAGCTATGAGTTTGTTGTATATGGCCCTTATTATGTTAAGGTATGTTCCCTCTTTTCTCACTTTGCTTAGAGTTCTTATCATAAATGGATATTGGATTTTGTCAAATGCTTTTTCTGCATCTATTGATATGATCATATCATTTTTATCCTTCATTTTGTTTATGTGGTGTATCACATTAATTGATTTCTGGATATTGAAACATTCTTGCATCTCAGGAATCTCACCTGATCACGGTGTATGATCTTTTTAATGTATTGCTAAATTCAGTATGCTAATATTTTGTTGAGGATTTTTGACCCTATGTTCATCAGGGACATTGGCCCATATTTTTCTTATTTTGTAATGTCTTTGTCTAGTTTGGAATCAGGTTAATGGTGTCCGCATACAATAATCTTGAGAGCCTGTTCTCCTCTTGAATTTATTGGAATAGTTTGAATAGGATAGGTGGTAATGCTTCTTTGAATGTTTGGTAAAATTTATCTGTGAAACCATCCAGTCCAGGACTTTTTTTTTTTTAAGATTTATTTTTATTGTTTTTGACACAGAGAGAGAGAGATACAGAGACAGAGACAGACAGAAGGGGGAGGGCCCAGAACAGTCTCCATAGTTGCACATCGTTGGTTTTTCCACATAGTTTCATTCCACAGGTGGGCAGTGCTGCACAGGTCAGGAACAGGGCCGGGGTCTCGCCCCAGTGAGAACTAAACTGGGGGCACTCCTCAGTTCAGCATATGGGTCCACACGGGCCGGGGCTGGGATTTGATCCTGGATCCCCGGGGCTGCAAAGTGAGCGCTTAACCCAATGAGCCATCCCGGCTTCCCCAGATTTTTTTTTTCTTTAATTGTTAAATATTTTGGGGTGACATTGGTTGGTAACAATTACAAAGTTTCCGGGTGTACAATTCTACATTACATTGTCTATGTGTTGTATTATGTGCTCACCGCCCAAAATCAACTCTCTTTCTATCACTATAGATATGATGCTCCCTCCCTATTCTGCCCCCACTCGCCCCCCTTCCCCCCTTCCCCCCAGGACTTTTGTTTGTTGTTTTTTGATTATTGATTCTAATTTCTTTGTAATAATTGTTCTGCTCTGATTTTGTTTCTTCTTGATTCAGTCTTGGAAGAGTGCATGTTTTTAGAAATTTATCCATATCTTCCAGATTGTCCAGTTTGTTGGCATATAATTATTCATAGCATTTTCTTATAATCCTTTGTGTTTCTGTAGTGGTAGATGTTACTTCTCACCCTTTTTAAAAATTTTATTTATTTGGGTTCTCTCTCACTCTCTTATCTGGTTAAAAGAATATCAATATTGTTTATCTTTTTTAAAAACCATTTCTTTATTTTATCTTTTGTATCATTTTTTAGATTCTTTCTTAATTTCCTGTTCTGATCTTTATTATTTCCTTCCTTATGCTCACTTTGTGCTTTGTTTGTGGTTCTTTTTATAGTTATTTTTTAAGTGTAAGTTTAGATTATTTGAAAATTTTCTTGTTTCTTGAGGTAGGCCTGGTCTGCTATGAATATTCCTCTTAGGACTTCTTTTACTGGGTCCCATAGATTTTGGGTCATTTTCTTTTCATTTTTATTTGTCTCAAAGTATCTTTTGATTTCTTTCTTAATCTCATTGTTATCCCATTCATTGTTTAGGAGCATGTTATTTAGTCTAAATATGTTTGTGTTTTCTCAGATATGATTTCAATCTTATTAAATCTATGGAGACTTGTGTTGTGACCTAACATGTAGTTTATGCATGTGCACTTGAAAAGAATGTATATTCTGCTGCTTTTTGTAAAATATTCTACGTATATTTGTAAAATATTCTACAAATACCAATTAATTGCATCTGATATAATATGTTCTTTAAGGCCACTGTTTCCTTGTTGATTTTCTGTGTGGATGATCTCTATTCATTGATGTCAATGAGGTGATAAAGTCCCCTACTGTGGCTGTATTACTGTCAATCTCTCCCATTATATATGTCAATATTTGCTTTTTTTTTATTTAGGTGCTCCTATGTTGGGTGTGTAAATATTTACAAAGTATTCATACTTTTGTTGGATCAAACCCTTTATCATTATGCAATGTCCTTAGCATTGTGTTACAACTTTTGCTTTGAAGTTTATTTTGTCTGATATAAGTATTGCTACCCCAACATTTTTTTGTTTCCATTGCATAAAATATCTTTTTCCATCCCTTTACTTTCATTCTCTGTGTGTCTCTCAATATGAAGAGGCTCTCTTGTAGGCAGTATATGTATAGGTCTTGTTTTCTCTTCCATTCAGCCACCCTGTATCTTTTGATTGGAGCATTAAATCCATTTACAGTATTTATTAATAGACATGTAGTTATGGCCATTTTATTATTCATGTTTTGATCTTTTTTTCTTTTTATAAATTTTTTATTGTTTTTGACAGAGACAGAGAGACAGAGACAGAAAGAGACAGAGAGAAGGGGGAGGGCCTAGAGCAGTCTCCATAGTTGTACATCATCAGTTTCCAGCATGGTTTTGTTCCATACGGGTAGGTGGGGAGTGAATAGGGTAGAAACTGGGCTTTCAGGCCTCCCATGTGGGAGGCACACCCCTTCAAGTCAGGGGCCAAACCAGGGGGCGAGAACTGAACTGGGGGCCTCCCACATAGGAAGCACACCCCAGTTCAGCACATGGATTTACACAGGCCAGGATTCAATCCTCTGTCCCTGGGGCTGCAAAGAGAGTGCTTAACCTGAGAAGCGATACCGGCTTCCCCATTATTTATTTCTTTTTAAAGTAATCCCTTTAGCATTTCTTATAATTCTGGTTTGGTGGTGATGAACTCCTTTTACTTTTTCTTTTCTGGGAAGAAAAGGGAAAACCATTGACACCATTAACAAAGTTAAAAAGAACATGTAACTGATTGGATTAAATACGTACAACACATAACAGAATTAAGTCATACTGTATAAAAAGTATGTAAAATTAAGAAATATTCAAAATTTAATAGAAAAATGAATAAAAGACACAAGTCAATTCATGGGAATGGAAATATAAGTGGCATATAAATTTATGAAAAGCTGTTCAAGGGGAAGCAGGGATGGGTCAGCAGGTTAAGTGCTCACTTTGCAGACTCAGGGACCAAGGATCAAATCCCAGCCGTGGCCTTGGCTTGTGTGGGCCCATATGCTGAACTGGGATGTGCTTCCCATGTGAGAGGCCCCCAGTTTAGTTCTTGCCTCCTGGTTTGGCCCCTGGCTTGAGGCGGTGTGCCTCCCATGCAGGAGGTCCCAAGCCTGGTTCCCACCCTGCATGGCCCCACCCATCTGTGTGGAATGAAAACATGTCGAAAACTGATGATGTGTAGCTATGGAGACTGCTCTGGGCCCTCTCCCTTCTCTCTGTCTGTATCTCTCTGTCTCTGTCATAAACAATAAAATAAATCTTTAAAATAAAAGCAGTTCAAGTGTACTAATTAAATAAATACAAATTAAGGGAAGCCAGGGTGACTCAGCAGGTTAAGCACTCATTTTGCAGCCCTGGGGTTCAAGGCTCGAATCCCAGCCCTCTGCAGAACCATATGATGAACTGGGGTGTGTTTCCCATGTGGGAGGCCCTCATCTTGGTTCTTGCCAGGGTGAGCTTCCCATGCAGGTGGCCCCCAGCCCAGTTCCTGTCCTGTACAGACCACTGCTCACCTATGTGGAATGAAACTATGTCAAAAACTGTTGTACAGCTATGGAGACTGCTCTGGGCCCTTCCCCTTCTCTCTCTCTCTCTCTTTGTCTCTATCTCTTCTCTCTGTCAAAACAATAAAAATAAATCTTAAAAATAAATAAATAAATTCAAAATAAAAAAACAATGTAGTAGCATTTTGCCTATTAGCTTTGCAAAAATTAATAAGGATTAACAGTGACCTGCTCTAGGTAGAGTATGGGGAAATGAGCACTGAAACACTGTTATGAGGGTAAAAATTGGTATAACTACATTAGAAGAAGACTTTTGCATTTTCTATCAATATTTAAATTGTCTGCACCATATGAGAAAGTGGTTGCATTTCTAGGACTCTAAGCTATAGAAGTGGCACATGTACATAGCATCATTTGCACAATACTCATTGCAACACTATTAGATAGCAAAATCTAGAAACAACCAAAGGTTTTTCAATAGGAAAATAGGCCATTGAATTATGGTGCATAATATGTAGTTTTAAAAATGAATGAAGTAGGGAATGCTGGGATAGCTCAGCTTGTTGAATGCTTGTCTTGCAACTGCAAGGTCAGGGGAATCAAATCCTGGCCCCTGCCCATGCAAACCCATATGCCAAACTGTGGCACAACTGATAACCACCAGGATGGTCGTGAAGGTTCTCACCTCCAATGCTGAAGGCCCCCAGTTCAGTTCCTGTCCCATGCAGCCCCACATCTACCTGTGTGGAATGAAACCATGCCACAGCTAATGATGTACAACTACGGAGACTGCTCTGGGTCATCCCCACTTCTTTGTCTCTCTCTGCCTCTCTCTGTCTCTGTCTGTCTGTCTGTCTGTCTCTCTCTCTCTTTCTCATCTTTTCTCAAACAACAAAATAAACCTTTAAAAAGAGATGAATGAAGTAAATCTGTAGTGGTGTTATGGAAAGAAAACCCAGAAGTAATATTAGGTAAAATACAGAATTGCAGAATATATGAGTGTGATCCTATTTTTGTAAAAATCGTTTCTTTAATGTATATACTGTATATGTGTATACAACATGTAACCCTATGTGTGAAACACACACACCTACCTAAAAATGTCTGGAATGTAACATAGCAAATGTTAATAGTAATTACTTCTGGCGAGTGACACATTTACTTATTTTTATACATCTCTATTATAACAAATTTGAATTTATTACAGTAAACAAGCAAAACATTACTTTGGTAAATTTATATATTTTTAAAATATACATATTTAGAATATATATTCATACATATAATTTCATCTGGAAGTTGTGTTTTTGTGAAAGTTAGTGGTTTTAGAGCAGAGGTATGAAAATGATTAGAGCTGGACTTTAGTTTAATCTGGAAAGAGACAAGTTGCAAGAAAAAAGATAGATGGCAGAGATACTGTAAAAAGGAAAATCTATAGAACTTGAGAACTAATTATAGGTAAGGGGAGAGAAAAGTGTGAGTTAAAAATAGCTCAGCCACTGAAAAAATCTTGGAGATACCATTAACCTTGGCATGGAAGCTAGAGGAGCTAATTTTAAAGGGAAGATCATAACTTTAGAGTCTAGACAGATGGATTAGTTATCTATTACTACAAAATAATTTAGTACACACCTTAGTGACTTAAAATAATAATAATTTTGTATTATCTCTACAGGTTCTGTAGGTATGAGAAATTATTTTTTTAATTAAACTTGCCAAGTGATTCTAATGAGCAGCCAGTGTTAAGAATCACTGAGCTACATATCCTTAAGGGAGTGATCTTAAAATGTGGTCCCTGAACCAGCAGTATTGGCTAGAACTTGTTAGAAATACAAATTTCCAAGCATCACCCCATATTTATCTAA
>PVKE010053473.1:0-10034 GCA_004027555.1 Craseonycteris thonglongyai | reverse complement strand
CCCAGTTCAGTTCTCTCTCTGTCTCTGTATCTCTCTCTCTCTCTCTGTCAAAAATAAAAATAAATAAAAATATATTTTAAAAACCTTGAGGTTTTTTTCACAGGCCACACTTGCTTATTTTAACAACTGTTACAAATCAGTTTTGGCTCTTGCTCCATTCTTAGTTGTGTGGAAATTCCCAAAGAATCCTGGAAGACCCCAAAGCTGCAGGCATACTTCGTGGTGCCTACTCAAAGTGCCCCCTGCTGGTGGCCTTCCGATATCCGTGCCCAAACTGAAGGTCCAGAGAGTACCGTATTTTCCGGCATATAAGACGACCGGGCGTATAAGACGACCCCCTAATTTTACAGTTAAAACATAGGTGTAGGCCTATATTCGCTGTATAAGACTACAGCCTCGGAAGTGGGGGGTAGTCTTATACAGCGAATATAGGCCTACACCTATGTTTTAACTGTAAAATTAGGGGGTCGTCTTATGTCTGTCTCGGGGCCTGAGCCTCTGGCACTGCCTCATCTCTGTGGAGACTGCTCACCTCAGTACGCCTGTGCTCCTTAAGTCCACAGAGAGACCGGTGGGAAAATTGAATCTCGTTTTTTCTTACTCTCTTATTGTAGTCAGCTCCTGCTAGGCCATAGACATGAATGTCATGAGGAGGCTGGGCCAGGGGATGATCAGAGAGATAGACACTAAGCTGTACCCTGTGTCACCTCTCTAATCAGTGAACCGCGCTTGTGTCTCCATTAGGATCAGTGTCTTCCCAGATGGGTCCAGCCAGGCCAGAATGTGGGCTGCATGCAGTGTAGGCTTAAGCCAGGATCCTGGTACACTTTCAAAACTACCTTGACAGACCCTGGATCTGGATCTACAAAGAACCCAATGCCAGGTCAGGTTAGTCAGGAGTGCTCCAAAGTACAATTTAAGATAAAAGCAATCAGATTAAAAATCTGGTGTGCTCTGTACTGCTTATGACTGCTAGTTTTGTCAGGCATATTTGTCTCTTATAAAAGGAATCTTAGTAACTCAAATGAATTTCTAATTGCTAGAATTCAAAGAACTGAGAAACTTTTTTATAAGGTTGAAGAGAGATGGAGCATTCAATCTTAATTCACATCACTTAGGTAATAACCTACCATGATTTTCAGCAAGACTAAGTCAAATAGTCATGAAATACTTGTATTCATTCTTTACATTTTTGAAGCTATATACTATATTATTTATCTGACGTATGGGCTAGAAGCATTGATTCCAAACAGTGACAAAATTATAACAATGTTTGTGTTCAGCCTTCTATATCAGAGTGCCTGAGTTGATTATATAACAGACAGAGTTACTAATATAACATTTCCCTGTTTGAAAAACCATGGATTTATTCATTCATTTAGCCTTACTTAATAATATCATGTTAAAGGGCCTCTAACTCATGTCGGAGTGTCTTTTTCTTGGGAGTCCACTACTAATGGATAACGAGTAGCTCCTGTGATATTTTTCAACAGGGGAATAACACAGACCATGCAGTGGTTTAAATATTGGTTTTAGGGTGCCAAGTGGATCAGAGAAGAGAGCCTAATATCATAAGAGATAAGTAAAGAGAAAGCTGCTGTTAACTAGCTCAGAAAGTCTGGAGCTGGCAATGAAGAAAAAGGAATAAATTCAATAAATATTTCTAAGCAAGAATTTATAGGATGCAATGACAACTCATGGGTAAGCAAGGAGGGGAAAAGAAGTGAAGCTATCTCTAAAACTGCTAAGCTGAGAGAGAAGAGCAATTCAGTGTCATATGTGAATGAGAGCTGCTTTATCTATGGGTATGTTAATGGTTTTGGAGACATTCAAATGTCTTATGCACATTTTGTGCTACAGATGTTGACTTCAAAGTAAAGTAAGGAACCCGAATCTGATTGTTCTAAGGAATATAAAAATTATAGGTTATCAGACTTCTCCCTGGACCTAATAAAGTCTGGTTAATATGTTCCTATCAATCTAACTATTTAAAGACTTTCCGGGGAAGCCAGGATGGCTCAGTGGGTTAAGTGCTAACTTTGCAGCACCGGGGACCGAGAATCGAATCCCGGCCCCGACCCATGTGGACCCATATGCTGAACTGGGGAGTTCCCTCAGTTCAGTTCTCTCTCTGTCTCTCTGTCTCTGTCTCTGTCTCTCTCTCTCTCTCTCTCTCTCTCTCTCTCTCTCTCTCTCTGTCTGTCTGTCTCTCTCTGTGTCAAAAACAAAAAACAAATAATTTTAGGGGAAGCCAGGATGGCTTAGTGGGTTAAGCGCTCACTTTGCAGCACTGGGGACCGAGGATCGAATCCTGGCCCCAGCCCGTGCGGACCCATATGCTGAACTGGGGAGTTCCCTCAATTCAGTTCTCTCTCTGTCTCTGTATCTCTCTCTCTCTCTCTCTCTCTCTCTCTCTCTCTCTCTCTGTCAAAAACTATAAATAAATAAATAAATAAATAAATAAATAAATAAAGACTTTCCAAGAGCAGAAAAAAAATTTCCTTACAGAATAATTGCAAATAATATACGTAGATAATGCCTCTTGAGGAATTAGAGCTTAATTATTTGCCCCCTTTGAATGCAGGCTAGAGTTAGTGACATGCTTCCAAAGAAAAGAGGATAAAAAAGAAAAATATAGTAACTTTACAGCGTAAAAATCTGGCGAACGCTACCTTAACCACGTGGTCAAATTTCACATTACCAGTGATGTAATGACGATGTGTACCTCTCGTCTGGTGTGAGGAGAGGGGCTCTCATCTGTAGATTTCACTCTAAAACCCAAACCCTGATCCAGTCATTGTAAAAGTGTTAGAAAAACCCAAAATAGAATGCCATTCTACAACACACTCAAACACTACTCGTTAAAATTGTTAATGAAGTCATGAAAAACAAGGAAAGGCTGAGAACCTGTCACAGACTAGAGCACACTAAGAATCTTGACAGAGAAAAAGGGTATTAGTGAAGTCAGAATTCAGTCTTGAATTTAGTCAATAGTGATGCATCAGTGTGGATTCTTAGTGTTGATAAATGTACCACTATTAGTGTAAGATGATAACATTAGAGGAGCAAAAGTGGGTCAAGGGGTGCGTGGGAATACTCTGTACCTTGCTACTTTTCTGTACAGGTACTCCACTTTTTTTTTTTTTTTTTTAAGATTCATTTTGTTGTTTTTGAGAGACAGAGAGAGACAGAGAGAAGGGGGAGGGCCCAGAGCAGTCTCCATAGTTGTACATCATCAGTTTTCGACTTGGTTTCATTCCACACAGGTAGGCGGGGACCATGCAGGGCAGGAACTGGGCTGGGGGCCTCCCACATGGGAAGCACACCTCCTCAAGCCAGAGATCAAACCTGGGTGGGGCATGAGAACTGAACTGGGGGCACTCCCCATTTCAGCATATGGGCGCACATAGGCCAGGGCCAGGATTCGATCCTTGGTCCCCAGGGCTGCAAAGTGAGCACTTAACCTGCTGAGGCCATCTGCTTCATCCTCTCACTTTTTAAAATTTTGCTTTCTGCTACTTAACTTTCCTTCTTTCAGGAAAGCGGGATCTATATTAGTACCAGTTTTCACTAAGTGAAAGAAATCTGAAGAGGATTTTCACTCTTGTGACAAAAGGTGAAAAGTGAGAATAGCATTGAGCGTGTATTTTGCAGCAGCTTTGATTATAGAGGCTGAGCACACCCTGGGAAGTGAGAGTGCCACCCAATTCCTTCTCCAGGAACTACACTCAGCATCTGAGCATCAACCTGCCCAAGTTTGGAACTGTGTCTGTCAGCATCTGTGCTTTCTCTCGACTTACTTTGTGCATTCGTTAGCAAGATGTGTTCTAAGGTCATTGCTTCTTCACTTCATGCTATTTCAGCCTATGAAAGGTTCCATAGGAGTATTCTACTTTTGGATAGTGGGGTAAACTTGTATTGCAAAGTAAAGTTTATTATTTTATTAAAGGCTCTATAGGACATTCTAATGACTAGCCAGTTTGGACAATCACCTAGTTAAAGAACAGAGCTGAAAAGATAAATAAATAATTTAGCCGATTATAATTTCAGGATCCAGCACAGTACCTAGCAAATGATAAATCCTCATTAAATATTTGTTCAAATACTGAATCCATGACTATTCCGTGCATTTGAATAACATTATTAAAAAAAAAAGAGAGACAGAGAGACAAAAACAGAATCATAGAGATAGAAACTAGAAAGGTGGTTTCCAGTAGCCAGGAGAAGAGGGATTGGGGAATTATTATTTAGTGGGAATAGTTCTAAAATGAATGGTGGTGGTGGTTGTACTATACAACAGTATAAATGTACTTAATACCACTGAACAGTGCCTTTAAAAATCATTATGAGGGGATGCTGAGTAGCTCAGCAGTTGAGTGCTTGTCTTGCAATCACAAGGTTCAGGGTTCTATTCCCAGCCCAGTCAATGTAACTTCATTTGTTGAGCTGCAGTGCAGCTGGTAACCACCAGGATGGCTCAGTGGCGAAGGTTCTTGCCTCCTATGTGGGAGACCCCTGTTTCAGTTCCCACCCTGTGAGGGCCTACATCCATCTGTGTGGAATGAAACCATCACAACAAATGATGTACAACTATGGAGACTGCTCTGGGTCCTCCCCCTTCTCTCTCTCTCTCACCTTCTCTCAAACAATAAAATAAATCTTTTAAAAATATCATTACAAAAATAAATGTGTATTTTACCACAATAAAAAAAAATGGGGAAAAAAAGAGGACTGAGAGTGGTATTGATGGCACCCATATTTATGGTGAGGAAGTCAGAAAATAGAGCTGGTAAAGTTGAGTAAAAAGGAAAAAATAATTCAGAATAATTCAGCTGGATTGTAGAGGAAGATTTGGGAAGGTCAACAGTAGCAAATACTGTGGAGATAGAGGAGCTGAGGCTCAAGAAGAGGCCACTGGTGAGTGACCTGGGAGGAAATCATTGGTGCTCTTAGAAGAAGAGAGACAAGAGATTGGTAGTAACTGAAGACCCCCCCCCCCCACACACACACACACATATGACTGAGAAGATAGAAGTTGGAATGGTAGGTACAAAAGAGAAAGTTTTAGTTTCTGAGAGCCAACTTCAAGTAGTTGAAAAGCTGCCTCACCAAAAGTTTCCCCTGTTTAGTTCAGAGGGCACAACTTGGATTAATAAATTCTAGGAAGACAGCTCTCACCTGAATTGAGGAGGAATTTGCTTCCAGGTAGAGCTTTGAAAAACGGAATCAGCTGCCTTGGATGTGATTCCCACACCTGGATATGTTTGCTGCCTGGAAGGCACTCACAGGAAGTTGTGTCGAGGTGATTTCTAGGTAGGGTAGAAAGTGGACAAAATAACTCAGGGTGATGCTACCACATTTTGAGAATACTTTGAGGCTTGGTAGGTAGAGTTTCAAATTAAGAAGTTGTCAGTAGGTTTCTCTGGGAAAGAAAAAAGAGGCAGAGCACTTGCAGACCTGGGAAACCATTGGTAAAGAATTTTTAAAAAGAAAATTCTTTAAGGTTTTCCCCTCCAAACTGGATTCAGTGACCATGCCTTCTGGTGACCCTCATCTTGGGGTGAACTACCAATCCTGTCTGTGCCCCAGGCTCAGATTTTTCTCTGAAGACTCTGTATTCTTTATGTTTTACTATCTATTAGGATAATAATTAATCTGAGCAAACGTACCATTTTAAATGGGACAGAAAACAATGGTACTGTCCCAGTTCAAATGGTATATATGATCAGCCTACTGACACCTTGAATTGAGACCAGTGAGACTAGGCTGACCATATGTACCATCTAAAATGGAACATGACTATTGTTTTCTGTCCCATTGAAAAGGTACATCTAGTCAGCCTAAATAATTATCCATTGTGAAAGGAAAAATCCCCAACTTAACAATAATTGATATATTTACAATATTTTCAAATATTTCAGAAGACACATTTCTAATATTACCATCCTATGATAGAAGACATGTGAGAAAACTCTCTAATTACTTTTATACAATAAATGACAATTATCCTGTAATAGAAGGTCAAAAGAATGAACTGAAAGTTTGATTTAGGTGTGAGATAAAACTACACATCAAAATAATAAGCTATACTTGTTGTTTGCCTTTGCAGAAGCATAACAGAAAACGCACTTCGTTCTTTCTTGCTGATTTCTACCCAACAGCACTCAGCACTATGAAATACTAATTGAGTGGTTTTCTACACTAGTCAGAGTCTTATGGGCAATCTGTCTTTCAGGCTGTGGTGGACAGACATTGCAAAGCTTCATCTATTTCTCAATGAGTCTTATTTTCGTAGGTCACAAAGGAAATCATTTGAATTATTTCAGTCATACCACGCACATCAAGAAGGCCCTTGTTTCTTAATTCTTCGTAAAATTCTTCACTCCAGCTGAACAGCTTTACTCATTGTCTTCCAAACACACGCAGCTCAGTTCTGTGCTATTGCATTTGGTCCCGTTCAGTTCCCAACTTCTGTGAAACTTTTCCCTATGATTTCTTCACTTAACACATTGCCTCTTGTTGGAATTCCAGTACAATTTATTTTCTACATACCTGGCACTTAAAATATGCTACTTGATATTTGTTTCCTTGCTTATATTTATGTATCTGGTCTCTGCAAATGGTTTTCCCAGTGAAGATAATAATGGATTAATGTTAAGTTAGGTTGGCTTACCCTAATTCATTTTAAGGTCCTACATTCTGGGATTTCTTTCAGGTTCAGTTAGCAGCTACTCCAAAACGCTATGTTCTTTTCTTTACCATTAGTGAAGACTAATGACTATTTCCACATAGGTCGAGGCTGTGTTATCACTAGATCCGGAGGCCAACTTCACTATTTCTCCTCACTTTATATTCAGATAATCCTCCTTGGTAACAGAATGTTCTTTTCCTTGGTTCTTTTTGCCTCCTCTCTTTGAACTACTATAGAAATTCAGCGAGCCCAGAGCTTTACATTGAGTATACAATGTTTGACTGTCTGATTTCATCCTATCACAAAAGAATGGGAATCAAAAAGTCAAGTTTTGACAAGTGATAATTTCTAAATAACTAGCTATAGATTATTATGAGGTCTCGTGCAATTTAGTCATTGCTACAGATTAAATAGCAATCATGGTGGGGAAAAAAAAAAGAGGTTGATTTACTGGCAAAGGTATTATTGTGTGTTGACAGCTTCAAGGTGTACACTGGAAACTAACTTCAAGTTAGTTTATGTATGACAGATTGTTAAATTACTTCCCTCTCTGGGCTTTAAAAATACAAATTTTTGAAGTACTTAACTACCACTTGGACAGTGAAGGTCTACAGCAGCACTTCTCAAACTTAAAGGTGCATAATATACACTTGGGAATATTATAAAAAATGCAAATTCTGATTCAGTAGACATGGGCTAGGATAGATGTTATACCTTTCTAATGATTTCCCAGATAAGGCTGATGCTGCTGATCCATGGACCACACTTTGAGTAACATGAGTTGGAGTACAATGTAAATTCCTCAGTAGCAAATAGAGAAATAAACAACCTCGGGTTCTCAAATTTATATAAAGTCTCCATCTAAACCTCTCTCCATATTTCTACAGTCATAAACCTAATGACATTTCCACTTGGATGTATGATAAACAGCTCAGATTCAATATGCAGGCTTTATTAAGCTGCTGTCCACAGAGGATAATTGGAACTCGGTTACACTAGGGACCTTTTGAGAAAATATAGAATCTACCTCTGAATACTTTCTCTCCCTGATATGTGCAGCTGAAGAATTTATCCAGTGAATTATGTTCCCTGCTGTTTGAAAGGTGCCCCTGGGAGTGTTGCCTCCTTTCCACTTCTGAACCACAACTACAGTCCACCACCCCACCCCCCAAAAAGAGGTCATTGCTTTAGAGAAAAATCTTAAGACAAATAAGAGGAGACACTATTTGGATCTCAAGGGGAGGACACTCTCGGGGTTCATGGAAACTGGCACCTGCAGTGGGAATTAAAAGTTGTGAAACTATATTGCAATTGTATGGGGGCCCCAAAGTGTCTGCTATATTTTCTGTTAGTAAAGGAGAGATGTGACTTGAACTCTTTTAAAATGTTCCCTCTCTTGACTAACATAGGTATCTATAGAAACATTATGTATTATTATTTTTTTAACCTTCTCTTTCTCTTTAGCAATATGGTATGATAAGATGGTTAACAAAAATAAGAGCATTTTCTCAGTATTTTAGGCTATAAGGAAGTATTTTGCCCTTCTTAAATAACTCCAATGGCTTTTGAATTGAATGTCTAATTGGGAGTTTTGAAAAAAAAAATTGAAATTAAAATTGAAAAGCTAAAAAACAATTGTGGTGTACTTTTTTTTTTTTAAGATTTATTTTTATTGTTTTTGACAGAGAGAGAGAGACATACAGAGACAGAGAAGAGGGAGGACCCAGAACAGTTTCCATAGTTGCATATCACTGGTTTTTCCACATAGTTTCATTCCACAGGTGGGCATGGGGCTGCACAGGGCAGGAACTGGGCCGGGGTCTCACCCTGGTGAGAACTAAACTAAGAGAACTCCCCAGTTCAGCATATGAGTCCACTCGAGCCAGGGCCGGGATTCAATCCTTGGTCCCTGGGGCTGCAAGGTGAGCGCTTAACCCACTGAGCCATCCCGGCTTCCCCAATTGTGGAGTACTTTTATGAGCTTAGAAAAAGTGTTATCCTTTTTTAAACAGCAAGCTGTTGCTTCTGCCATTTGTAATATAATATTACATTGGTGGAGAAAGAAATTCCTGTTTCATTTTCCTAATTTTGAATGGATATGAACTATTTGGGAAGACCCTCTTCTTGTCCTTCTGCCCTTCTCTCTGCCTCTCCTCCTGGCCCTGAAAATCCAGAAGCCTGTCTTTTAGTTTTAGAACAGGCAGTTCTCCAGGTGATTTGAGAAACCTTGGAAAAATCTCTCCTTGTGCTGCAACATGGCTCTCCATGAGATGTCATGATGTCCCAAATCTTCACTGTATTTAGACACAAACATTGTGCACCCCTTAAGACCCCTTCAACTACCTCCTTTGTCTCTTGCTCATCTCCCCACCCATACCAGGTCACTCTTCTTTTTGAACTTGTATACAACATTGTGTCCCAGGGTATGTATTCTGACCTCACTCACCAAAGGGGCCAGAGATTGAGAGAGTTCACAGCCAGTGGAGGGCATTCTGTCCAATTGGACATGGATGATGAAAATGATTGGGTCAAATTCCTCCATTCTTTTTTCGTGGACTCTTTCAAGATTCAGTTCCTTTTTGAATACTGCATAGCCCTATGTGAGCAAACATGTCATCTGAGCAAATTTCTGTGTCTCTGTGGCTCACTTTGGAGCTATAGTCAGCATGATGGGTACATATATCACACTGCTGTGCCTCCTTCTGGTCTTCATTTCTTTTTTGCTCTTCTCACAGCCCAGGTATTTGTACCTCCCAAATAAAGTGATAACTCCTTCATCTGTACCTCAGGTTCTGCTTTCTAGAAGACCCAGGTTGGAACACTTGATTCTAGTTAGGCTGACCATATTTCTGTGAGAGAGAAATGGGATGGGGTTATGTAATATTTCAAATACATGAAAATGTAAGATGATAAAAGTTTTATTACATGAACATAGTGAGCTCACAATCATTTTTCAGTGACAGAACAAACTCATACAAAAATTTAGGTAGATGTAGAGGCGGACTGTATTTCACCAAGGATGTATAAGAATATTTCTCCAATAAAATAATCTTATGCAGCAAATTTTGGTCTTTTAGCACCTTATCATAAAACTCACACTCCATGGCAAAATGTTATTTTACAACTAACATAGCCCTCATTGTATCAACACTTAATCTAAAATTTTAGGCTATAAGAGACCTAAAATAAAAACCTAAACTCACTGCAAAAGAACATGGAAAAGGGTGCAAATGAAGAACACTAATTTATTGCATATAAAACACAGACACAAAATAACCCACTCATAAATAATACATATGTCAATAAACTATTTATAAAACATCACATGAGCAGTAAAAAAAAA
>PVKE010053472.1:0-10034 GCA_004027555.1 Craseonycteris thonglongyai | reverse complement strand
GAACCATATGCTGAACTGGGAGCTCCCCCAGTTCAGTTCTCTCTCTGTCTCTGTCTCGCTCTGTAAAAAATAAATAAAAATATATTTAAACCTGACCCAAGTTTTAGTGGGAAATACCTTAATTAGGTTTTTTAATGTCTAAGGCCTCCTCCAAGAATTTCATTAGCAAAGGGGGTGAGAAAGTATATGGAGTTTTATGATACAGAGTGATTTAGAGCAAAGCAAATTGGGTTTTTATTTCCTGCCTCTAAAATAAGAATAGGATAAGGGAAACATGAGAGTTTTAGAAGTTTAGAAACCCCAGCTAGCTCCCGTATTTTCTGGCGTATAAGACGACCAGGCGTATAAGACGACCCCCTAATTTTACAGTTAAAACATAGGTATAGGCCTCTATTCGCTGTATAAGACTACCCCCGGCTGTAGTCTTATACAGCGAATAGAGGCCTAAACCTATGTTTTAACTGTAAAATTAGGGGGTCGTCTTATACGCAGGAAAATACGGTACTTTTCTTTAGACATCAGAACCTACTTTTCCTAAGACCCTAAATTCAGACTAGTACTATTAATATTGTAAGTTAGCTAAACTATTGGTTAAATGGACTTATTCTGATTGCCAGTGGAAAATGTAATCTTCCTAACAGTTCTACAAGAAAGTGATTTAGAACTCCAAATACTTAACTTTAAACAAATTAATGTTTATAAGTTTCACCTGCCTTTATAACAAATGATCAGTTCCTACCTTGTGCTCGTACTCGACATTCCTCTTCCTCTGCATTCCTGAGTATTTGTTTAGCATGATTTAATGAAGATTCACATTGCAGAAGGTTTTTCACATGTGCAGCCAGTGAATCTACACTACTACTAGCCCCATCATCACTCTCTGACATAACTTCTTCCTCTCTGCTATCTGTCATGCTTGTCTTTGGGGAAGCATATGGAAATAAGTTTAGAAGAACATCAGAAACTGACTCTAAGGAATTACTGTCCCATGAGCAGGAACTTGCATCACTACTTGAATCCCTTTTTATGATAGTCATCATAGGGATAAGAATTTGATTGCCAATGGTTCCACTACACCCTTCAGGTTCAGATCTCATTACAGATTTGGCTGCTTTATATTGCCTCAGGGTTTCATCTAATGCTACTCTAGCTTTGCTTTCTGCTTCCTGTAGAGGACTTCTAACTGCAGTTGAGCTAATAAACTCCCAATTTTCGATGTCTCTCTGACATTTTAGATTTGTCTGTGTGCTAATATCCTTCTGTATGCACTTTTTGCTTAGACTTTCCTCTGTCAATGGCTGTCTCTGAAGCAAATCAACTTTAGGTTCATAAGTAGTAGGGGGTTCTTTGAAGCAAACCACCTTCTTAGATTGAACACATGAAATATCATTAACATCTCTGAAAGGGACAAGGGGAGCAGAAAAATTGCATCGTTTCAGTGCTATATTTTCTGCCTCCATTAAAAGTGTCCGAATCTCTTTAAGAGTTTTAGAATCATTGTCTGTATCCTGGAACTCCTCAGAGCCAACACTGTCAAAACCTGAAAGTTCTGGCTTACTTATTGCAACTCTACCATCAGTCTGGGAATTTAAAGGCATATTGTTCAAGGTAATACTAGAGTTAGAAGAATCCAAATTATCTATTAGCTTTTGGACATGGTCTGAAACAAGTTTGTGCTCCTCATTATGTGAATAAGTACCAGGGGGAACTTTTGGAAACCCAGTAATCTGATCAGCTTGCCCAAGAGCACTAGAGACCTTCAGGGCACCTTCAATTCGATGTCTATCTGGCCAATCCTGTTGATAGAAAATATTTGGTTTCTCTTTGTCTGAAATAAAACTAGGAGTTGTTGGTAGCACAGTTGTGTAGTCAACTGGTCCAGGAATTCCTGAAACCTTCAGTGTATCTTCAGTTAGATGTTTGTCTGGCAATTCCTGTGGAAATTTCTCTCTGTGTGAATAGGAACTAGAAAGAGGTATTGGTAGCTCAGAATTCACATCAGCTGGTTCAGGAGCATATGAAATCTTCACAGTATCTTCACTGTGTCTACCTGGCAAATACTGTTTAAATAAAACATTAGGCTTTACTCTCTGAGAATAAGTATTAGGAAAAACGGTCAATAATGGAGTCTTCTGATCATCTGATCCAATCACAGTTGAAATTGTTGGTTTCTCTTTTTGTGAGTAAGAACTAGAAGATCCTGCTGGTATCCCAGTCTTCTGGTCAGTTGGTCCAGGCACAGATGAAACTTTCAAAATTTCTTCAGTAATATCGGGCAATTCCTTCTGGTTAGAAAAGATGGAGCTCTCTCTATGTGAATAGGAAGAGGGCACAATTTGTGTACCAGTCTTCTGGTCAAATGGTCGAGGAATGGCTAAAACTTTTAAAGCCTCCTCATTAGGATCTGGCAATTTGTGCTCGTAAGAAATGATGGACTTCTCATTGGGTGAGTAAGTAGAGGTTACTACTGGTATCCCAGTCTTCAGGCCAGCTGTTCCAGGAACCCCTAAAACTTCTAAAGCCTCTTGAGTAAGATCTGGCAACTCTTCCTGATAAGATATGATAGGCTTTTCTCTATATGAATAGGAACTAGATGGCTTTATAGGTATCCCAGTCTTCTGGTCAGCTGGTTCAGGAACACCTAAAATTTTCAGAGCCTCTTCAGTTATAAAACTGCCTGGCAACTCCTGTTGGTAAGAAATAATAGGCTTCTCTCTGTGTGACAAAGAAGTAGAGGATGCTGTTGGTTTTCTAGTATTCTGGTCACCTGGTCCAGGAAAAGCTGAAACTTCCAGTGCCGCTACAGTTAGCTGACTGTTGGGCAAGGTCTGTGGGTAGAAAATAATGGGCTTCTCTTTATTTGAATAAGAATCAGAGGTCAGTACTGGTATTCCAGTCTCCTGGTCACCTGGTAGAGGAACAACTGGAACATTCAGAGCCTGTTCAGTTAGCTGACTGTCTGACAAGGAGTGTGGGTAGAAAACAAAGGGCTTTTCTCTATGAGAGTCGGAAGCAGAGAATATTGTATGTAACCCAGTCTTCTGCTCATCTGGTCCAGGAGAAGCTGAAACATTCAGAGGCTCTTCAGTGAGATGTCTATCTGCTAATGCTTGTTGGTAGAAAATAATGGGCTTTCCTTCAAGAAAGTAGGAACTTGAAGGTACTACTGGTAGCTTAGTCTTCTCATCACCTGGTTCAGAAACAGATGCTACTTTCAGAACCTCTCCAGTTAGATGACTATCTGGCAACTCTTGTTGGTAGAAAATACTGGACTTATCTCTATGTGAGTAGGAACTAGAAGATTCTAATCGTAACCCTGTCTTCGGGTCAGCTGGTTCAGGAACAGCTAAAAGTTTCAGAGCCTCTTCAGGTACATGACTCTCGGTCAAGCCCTGTGGGTAAAAAATAATGGACTTATCTCTATGTGAGTAGGAACTAGAAGGTTCTGATGGCAACACAGTTTTCTGATCAGCTGGTCTAGGAAGAACTGAAATTTTCAGAGCCTCTTCGGGTACATGACTCTCTGTCAAGCTCTGGGGGTAGAAAATAATGGGTTTATCTCTATGTGAGTAGGAACTAGACGGTTCTGATAGCAACACAGTCTTCTGGTCAGCTGGTCCAGGAATAGCAGCAACTTTTAGAGCTTCTTCAAGTAGATGACTGTCCGTCAAGGCCTGTGGTGAGATAATAATGTGCTTCTCTCCATGTGAGTAAGAAGTAGAACTTACTGTAGGTACCACACTCTTCTGCTCAGCTGGTCTAAGAACAGCTAAAACTTTCTGAGCCTGTTCAGTTGACTGACTATCTGGTAACTCCTGCTGGTAGAAAATGTTGTGCTTCTCTCTATGTGAGTTGGAACTAGAGGGTACTGTTAGTATACTAGTTGTCGTCTGGTCACCTGGTCTAGGAACAGATGAAACTTTCAGAGACTCTTCAGTTAGATGACTATCTGATAATGCCTGCTGAATGAAAATATTGGACTTCTCTTCAAATAAGTAGGACCCAGAAGACCCTGTTGGTATCCCAATTTTATGCTCAGCTGGTTTCGGAACAGCTGAAACGTTTAGAGCTTCTTCAGTTAGATGATTATCTGGAAACTCCTGCAGGTTAAAAATAATGGGTTTCTCTCTATCTGAGTAGGAACTAGAGGGTACTCTTTGTATCTCAGTGTTCTGGTCAGCTGGACCAGGAATAGATGAAATTCTCTGAGACTGTTCAGTTAGATGACTGTCTGGCAACTCTAGCTGATGAAAAAAACTGGTCTTCCCTCTATGTGAATAGGAAGTAGGAGATGCTATTGGTATCTCAGTCTTCTGGTGAGCTGGTCCCAGAATAGCAACTTCCTGAACCTCTGCAGTTAGATGACTAACTGGCAGCTCCTGTTGGTAGAAAATACGGGGCTTCTCTCTATGTGAGTAAGAAGCAGAGGTTACTGCAGGTATCTCAGCCTTCTGGTCACTGAACCCAGAAACAGTTGAAACTTGTTGAGACTGTTCAGTTAGATGGCTTTCTGGCAATGTCTGTTGAAAGAAAATGTGCGGCTTCTCTCCATGTGAGTAAGAAGCAGAGGTTACTGTAGGTATCCCAGTCTTCTGGTGAGCTGGTGTAGGAACAGTTCCAATTTCCTGAGCCTCTGTTGTTAGATGACTAACTGGCAGCTCCTGTTGGTAGAAAATACTGGGCTTCTCTCTATGTGAGTAAGAAGCAGAGGCTACTGCAGGTATCTCAGCCTTCTGATCACTGAATCCAGAAACAGTTGAAACTTGTTGAGACTGTTCAGTTAGATGACTTTCTGGCAACGTCTGTTGAAAGAAAATGTGGGGCTTCTCTCCACGTGAGTAAGAAGCAGAGGTTACTGTAGGTATCCCAGTCTTCTGGTGAACTGGTCCAGGAATAGTTCCAACTTCCTGAGCCTCTGTAGTTAGATGATTAATTGGCAGCTCCTGTTGGTAGAAAATACTGGGCTTCTCTCTATGTGAGTAAGAAGCAGTGGCTACTGCAGGTATCTCAGCCTTCTTGTCACTGAATCCAGAAACAGTTGAAACTTGTTGAGACTGTTCAGTTAGATGGCTTTCTGGCAATGTCTGTTGAAAGAAAATGTGCGGCTTCTCTCCATGTGAGTAAGAAGCAGAGGTTACTGTAGGTATCCCAGTCTTCTGGTGAGCTGGTCCAGGAACAGTTCCAACTTCCTGAGCCTCTGTAGTTAGATGATTAACTGGAAGCTCCTGTCGGTAGAAAATATTGGGCTTCTCTCCATGTAAGTAAGAAGCAGAGGCTACTGCAGGTATCTCAGCCTTCTGGTCACTGAATCCAGAAACAGTTGAAACTTGTTGAGACTGTTCAGTTAGATGACTTTCTGACAATGTCTGTTGAAAGAAAATATGGGGCTTTTCTCCATGTGAATGAGAAGCAGAGGTTACTGTAGGTATCCCAGTCTTCTGATGAGCTGGTCCAGGAATGGTTCCAACTTCCTGAGCCTCTGTAGTTATATGACTAACTGGCAGCTCCTGTTGGTAGAAAATACTGGGCTTCTCTCCATGTAAGTAAGAAGCAGAGGTTACTGCAGGTATCTCAGCCTTCTTGTCACTGAATCCAGAAACAGTTGAAACTTGTTGAGACTGTTCAGTTAGATGACTTTCTGGCAATGTCTGTTGAAAGAAAATGTGGGACTTCTCTCCATGTGAGTGAGAAGCAGAGGTTACTGTAGGTATCCCAGTCTTCTGGTGAGCTGGTCCAGGAACAGTTCCAATTTCCTGAGCCTCTGTTGTTAGATGACTAACTGGCAGCTCCTGTTGGTAGAAAATACTGGGCTTCTCTCTATGTGAGTAAGAAGCAGAGGTTACTGCAGGTATCTCAGCCTTCTTGTCACTGAATCCAGAAACAGTTGAAACTTGTTGAGACTGTTCAGTTAGATGGCTTTCTGGCAATGTCTGTTGAAAGAAAATGTGGGGCTTCTCTCCATGTGAGTAAGAAGCAGAGGTTACTGCAGGGATTTCAGCCTTCTTGTCAGTGAATCCAGAAACAGCTGAAACTTGATGAGACTCTTCAGTTAGATGACTTTGAGGCAATGTTAGATAGAGATTATGGGGCCTTTCTCCATGTAAATTAAAAGTAGAGGACTTTGTTGGTATCCCAGTTGTTTGCTCAGCTGGTCCAGGAACACCTGAAACTTTTAGAGCCTGTTGAGTTAGATGATTGCCTGGCAGCTGTTGCTGGGAAAAAATAATGTGCTTGTCACTATGTGAAGTAGAAGGTACTATTGTCTTCTCAGTCTTCTGGTCAGCAGGTCTAAGAATAGCTGAAATTTTCCAAGCCTCTTCAGTTTGATGGTTATCTGGTAATGCCTCTTGGTAGAAAACACTGGGCTTCTCTCCAAGTAAGTAGGAACTTGGAGGGATTGTAGATTCACTAGTCTTCTGGTCAGCAGCTTCAGGAACAGCTAAAACTCGTAGAGCCTCTTCATTTTGATGCCTATTTCTCAAAGCCTGTGGGTAGAAGATATTGGGCTTCTCTCTTTGTGAGTAGGAACTAGATGGTACTATTGATATCCCAGTCTTCTGGTCAGCTAGTTCAGGAACAGCTAAAACACTTAGTGTCTCTTCAGTTACATGACCATCTGCCAATATCTGTTGGTTGGGAGTATGAGTATGTTGACCAATAGGATTCTCCACAGAAGATCTTACAACCAACTGAGGAAAGTCCTCAGGGAACAATGGTAAATGAGATCCAATGTCTGAATCTCCAGGAATGGTAGTGATGCCTGGTTTCAAGTTGGACTGAGTAATTTCAGTTATGCTTCCATTAGAAATATCTCCTACAGAAAAAGAGATTTGTTAATATTGTTAATATTATGTACTTTTTTAAATTAAAAAATATTTCTCTTATGCATTAAAAGAAATAAACTAAGCTTTTCTTCCTTAGAATTTTACACTTCTAAAATGGAATCCTAAGAAAATAGTCATCAAAGGACAGAAATATTTACACTCAAAGATATTTATTTCAAAGTCATTTAAAACAATAGTCTAATGTATAAATAATTTACTCAACAACAGAGCAATAAATTTAAAACAGCAGTATAGTCATATGATGAAATATTATGCAGGTCATAAAATTTGGATTTTTAAAGAATTTTCAATGAGGTGGAAAAATGCTCTCTACCTTGGGATTTGATTACACCCAACTTATAAGCTAACAAGTTAGCTTGTATTGAGTCATGTATGCTGGCAGAAGATAAAAAGACTCCTCAATAGAGACAAAATACTTTATTCCATGGCACAGCAAAGGATCCTCAGCTTCTTTTCATGGGTTCCCCTTTTTCCCAAGACCTGCAAGGGCTGTGCAGTATGGCCCAGATTGATGCTATGCATGCAGTGAGTTTAACTGATTTTCCTAATAAAAACACCCATAACAAGTTATGTACTTTTAATTATAAGAAACTGTAAATACTCTATAAAGGTTAGACCAAGAAGTTTAAACTTAGTTCTATATGGCATGCAGAGTTGTTGACAGATATGATCAGAACGATACTGCATGGAAATGCTGGGATAGCTCAGCAATTGAGCACTTCCCTTGTAATTGCAAGGCCTGGGGTTCAATTCCTAGCCCATGAAAACCCAATGTGCTGAATTGCAGCAATTGGTAACTGCCGAGATGGCTCAGCAGTGAAGGTTAACGCCTCCCATGAGGAAGGTTCCTGGTTCAGTTACTGCTCTGAGCATCCCCACATCCACCTGTGTTAGAATAAAATCATGTCACAACTAATAATATACAACTATGGAGACTGCTCTGGGCAAATCTTAAAAAAAAGAAAAGAAAAGAATACATTAGAGGGAATCAACAATAGATTAGATGGATCAAATCAATAATTTGGAGGATTAAGGTAGCAGAAAACACCCAAACAGAACATAAAAAAGAAAAAGACACCTGGAAACTATGCTGCCAACCAATGTCACCCCAATAAATTTAACAATTAAAAAATATATATACACATAACCAGAAAAAAAAAGAAAAAAAATTTTAAAAAAGTGAGGACAGTTTAAGAGATCTCTGGGAGAACATCAAACATACCAACATTCACATCATTGGAGTTCCAGAAGAGAAAGCACAGAAAATTGAAAACCTATTTGAAAAAATAATGATGAAAAACTTTCCTAACATTGGGAAGGAAATAGACATATAAGTCCAAGGAGCACACCAAGGCACATCATAATTAAAATGCCAAAGGTTAAAGACAAAGAATCTTAAAAGCAGTTAGTTAGCTACAAGAAAGCTCCTATACAGCTGGTGTCTCAACAGAGAACTTGCAGGCCAGAAGAGATTAGCATGAAATATACAAAATGATGAAAAGCAAGGACCTACAACCAAAATTACTTGACCCAGCACAGGGCTATCATTTAGAATCAAAGGACAGATAAAGAGCTTTTCAAACAAGAAAAAGTTAAGGGAGGTCATCACCACCAAACCAATATTATTAAAAAATGTTAAAGGGACTTCTTTAAAAGGAAGAATAAAATATCAAAACTATGAATAATAAAATAGCAATAACTACGTACCTATCAATAATTACTTTAAATGTAAATGGATTAAATGTTCCAATCACAAGACAGGGTGGCTGCATGGGTAAGAAATCAAGACCCTTATATATGTTGCCTACAAGACCCACTTCAGATCGAAAGACACACAAAGAGGGAGATCAAAGATGGTGGCATAAGAGGAGCATGCCGATATCTGCCTGGGAAGGGCCTTGTGAACAGAGGGAAATTCACAGGAGAAACCCTGAGAAGAAACTTCAACTAAGAGAACCACACAATGCAGAACAACACACAAAGGTTAGAGAAAAAAAGGGGAGAGCGGGAGAGGAAAAGGGAAGCAGCAGTTCGGGGACAGAGACTCGGAGAGCGGCCCGGGCTGGCAAAAACAAAGGGGGGTTGGGGGACTACGGTCAAAGTGGAGCTGGATCGAGGGCGGGCTGGAAGCCAAGACCTAGGGAGCGTGGAAGCCCCACAAGACTGTGGACAATTTAACATCAGATCGCAAGAGACAGCAAACAGTGCCCTAATCAGATCACAGAGCCTAACGTGGAACAGGGACTGTGGAGCAGGGCGGCTGCACTTCCCGGCGGGCGGGGTGAGAGCAGGGCACCAGCCTGCAATGGCTCAGCACCCCTGATTTACGGAGGAGACTGACTATGAGGGAGTGCCTTCTGAAGACAGGGCTCTTGGAGTGAGGGCTGGGGCTTGAGTGGGCATAGCTGCATTGGACGTGCTTAGAGTGAATCCGGCGGTCTCAACAGAGCCTGGAGCATAGAGTGGCTGCTGCCCGAGCTACGGCCTGTGCGCAGAGGGCTTTCGGCGCCCCGCCCACAAGGCCGCCGCGGCGCTGCTGCTTGCTTGCCAGCACGCAATTGGGCTTTTGGTGCCCCGCTCACCAGGCCACTGCGACACCGCTGTCAGCGCGCAAGTGCGCAACTGGGTTTTCGGCGCCCCACCCACCGGGCCACTGAGCATCGCTGCGTGCATGCACCCGGGCTTTCGATGCCCCGCCCACCGGGCCGCCGCAGCCCCGGCGCCGCTACCTGCTCGCCGGCACGCTACAGGGCTTTTCGCGCCCTGTCCACCAGGCTGCCGCAGCGCTGCTGCCTGCATGCAAGACTGGCTTTCGACGCCCTGCCCACCGGGCCGTTGCAGCACTGCTGCCTGCTCGCGAGTGCGCAACTGGGCTTCTGGTGTCCCGTCCACCGGGCCTCTGGGGCGTTGCAGCCCGCGCGCAAAACTGGGCTGCTGACCGGGTCACTGCGGTGTAATTGCCTGCGCTCCGGACTGCGCAGCCGACCAGGGCCTCTGCCAAGCCCCAGCTCGTCCAAGTGCTGCACTGCGGGCGTGGCTTACAGATACTATTGAAGGAGGGGCAGCCAGGCGGAGGAGAGAAAGACCAGAGCTCCTGCGCCCCGCCCCGCCTGCACTGAACCACCAGCCCCCATGCTGAAAGAATCTGCTATTGTCTCAGGCCCGCCCTAGCTCCTACTCACACACCCC
>PVKE010053471.1:0-10005 GCA_004027555.1 Craseonycteris thonglongyai | reverse complement strand
AGATATGGGGCTGCAAGGGGCAGGAACCTAACCAGGGGCTTTCCCCATGAGAAGCGCACCCCAGTCAGCACATGGGTCTACTGGGGCTGGGACATGATCCCCGGACCTCATGGCTACAAGGCCAGCGCCCAAGCTGTTGAGCTATCCTGGCATCCCATAGAATGAATTTCTTAAACAGTTAATTTAAAGGACAAATTTCACCAATTTCAGGGGAGTACATAATTGCACATTATCTTTTGGCAAGGATAACTACAATTCAATGATTTCTTTAACTGAAAAACTAAAGTGATGCATATCTTCATAAAGGGTGTTGTGATGATTGTGCCCTGAGCTATTAATATAATACAATTCTCAGCATAAAAAAATAGAAATTGAGAGAGGTAGGGTAAGAAAATAACAATGACCAAAAAACATCCTTACACTACTATACAAAGATTTTTGTAGTGTATTAAGAAAAAAAAAAGCTAATTATAAAATAGAATAGCATGATATCATGATAGGTTTTTTTTTTTTTAAGTGAGGTCAATTATTGAGTTTACATATACCTGTACACAAAGAAAAAGTCTGATACAACAAAATATTAACACTGGTGATAATGTGTAAGTAAAAAGATTCTGAATAATTTTTAATTAAACAATTAATTCTTCAACTTTTCTGAATTGCTTAAATTTATAATTACTTAAATATACAATGTATTACATTTTCTCCCCCCTTTATTTCATTGCTCTTTTAATAAGATAATAAACCTAATTTCATGGGGGGAGAAGAATACCCTGCTTTTGGTGTCCAGGAGGCTTCACGCTAAACTGGGTCCACAAATTGATTTATGGAATGTATTAATCAACAGTACCTGGATTAGCAAAAATAAGATCAGTCAGTGGTGGTAAGCATTCTCTGCAGACAAGTTGTGCCCTTCTCAATAAACGTGATTCAGGAGTACTGTCAGTTAGCATTTGACAGATGGAATAGACTCAACAGAGTTGTAGATGTCTAACTAGTAAACCAGAACATTTTGCTTTAAGCAAAGGAGCACCTACCCTAAGTTCAAAGTAAAATGCAACTAAATCTTTAGAAATGTAATTAAGTAGTGTAGTTGTATTTTAATTCACTTAAAAAGGGTTGCCACATAATTTGGTTGGTACATAAAAACAACAGACTATTAAAGATTTATAGTCTTCTTTCAAAAACAGTGCTGGAAAGGATATTTTAAAGATGGTTTTTACTATAGTGTGGAATGACAAGACAATATGTGATCCATCACTCTATTTAGGAGGCAAATGAACACATGGCCCCTCAGCCTTTACTACTCTTAACAGCTGCTAGCAAAGAAAAGGTCCTGTGTGCACACATCTGCAGTGCTGATGGCATTAATTACACACAAATTTATTGCACTCCTTCCTTCACACCCAGGAACAAACAGCAATGCAGAAAGCAGCAGTAAAGGTAAAACACCCTTGGGGAAGAATTATTTCTCATATATATATCTAGGGAGAAACAAAAGATGAATTTAACATAAATATATCCTTTTCAAAGAGGTTTGGTATTTGAAGGGATGTTGTCAAGATTTTTTTTTAAAGCCACAAAAGCTATATGGTCAGTGAAAAGGTCTTACAGAAAAATACATCGATAAAGGATGCTAAATAGCCTGCTAATGGCAACCAGAGCAGTTAGCATCACTGTTTAAGTTTCTCTTCATCCACACGAAGCACAAAGTATATCAGAGATGCATTTAAAGATGGGAAGACTGATATTACCAAGGTCTGGTAGAGAGGGAATGGCTAAGGAGCAGTGCACTCCCATAGAGAGACCAATAATAACACCTGACAGCTGTAAAGTACTTTATCATTTATAAACTGGGTTTAAGCAAACACTCTCCAGCCAGGTGGATTCAGTCCCCAGGGCTCAGCCACAGCTTCCAGGCTGGCAGCCTCAGTGGAGAAGCAACCTCTGAAGAACACAGGGAGCAGCGGTGGTGGCCAAATAAATGGCGAATCTACTCACCCACCACCTGGGCACAAACAACCCAGATGAGCCCAAATCTGCAATGCTGATTAATATAAATGAGTAGCTTTAATAAATCCATTGATGAAGAAGTCTATGAAAGAATGGTAATCTCCACTTCTTCCAATGAGACAAAGACCAGGTTTAACAAAGGCAATGATGAAAGGTATTGTTGCAATAAACACACCACTAAGTCACAGGAGTTCTGGAGGGAGCTTCTAACTTGGCTTTTTGAAGGGAGCCTGTTCAATGCTGCCAAACGTGTAAAGGCTGAGCTTATTTGTGGGAGGGATGGCAATCTGTTCTAGTGGGCTGGAAGTCCTTGCTGGCTACGGGAAAGAGCGGAGATAGAAATGGCACTACTAGTAGGACAGGTGCAGCAAAAACTAAGCTAATTGATAATCTTAATTTTTAATTTAGAACAGCTGATACAATGGTTTACAAACTTTAACTATGGGTAACATTTATCAAAAAGGGTTCAAGAAAATTCAGTGAACTAAAGAAAAGCATACAATCATAACTGATAAAACAGAAGAAATAGGCTACAAGTTCAAGAAAATGGCTTGAAATGCTTGCAAATGGCAGGAAGTGTTAAAATGTAATATTGTTATTGATGAGAGCACTCATTCCTAGGTTGACCAGAAATATGGCTTTAAACGGGAAAGAAAACAACAGTACTGCCCTGTTCCTAACAGTATGTATAGTCAGCCTATTGACACCTTGAAGTTAGTCCAGTGAGACTAGGCTGACCATACGTACTGACTGAAATGGGACAGTACAATTGTTTTCTCTCCTGTTCAAAACACTACATCTGGTCATCTTATTCATCTCACAATGAGTTCAGCTTACTATGTGCCTGGTACTATACTAATGAAAGTAGTTACAGCCTTATAAAAGCCATTAATTTGCATTTGATCACCTAGAAGGTTAGTATGTAGATGAGTTGCATGACCTTGGGCCAGCCATGTCTTTGAGCTTCAGTTATGCTTATCTAGGTAAGAAGTGTATGTGCTTTATCAACAGTAAGCCCCCTGATCAGAAATAGCTAAACGTGCATTTTTTTTTTTAATTCATTACAATTGTAAGGAATAGTTAACTATCCAAAACATGTGGATTTCTTTTACTAACTGTAAAAAAAGTAGTCCAAAAGTGTGTTCTTTTTGAATGAAGCTGCATGGTTCTTCTCTTTGTCATTGAACAATGACAAATAATCATTTATTTATTTAAACAATATTAGGTCCCTGAAAGAGTGGCAGATAATTTAAAATGCTTAAATTAGGATTAATTTTTCATAAGAAATAAAGGAGGATGCTCTCTAGGTTAAAAAAGTTGGATGCATCAAGTAGCTGGCATTACTACAAAAATTGTAGATAGTTGGTGTGAATTGAGTACTTAAGTAGTCATGAAAGAAACAAAGTAATCCTGCCATTAGTATAAAACAGTTAGTTGTTTGATTTTCCACCTTCTTTGACATCGGAATTGCTGTACATAAAGTCTCCTGAATTCAGGATGTTCTACACTAAGCTTGTCCAAGCCATGGCCTGCGGGCAGCATGCGGCCCAGGACGGCTTTGAATGTGGCCCAACACAAATTCATAAACTTTCTTAAAACATTATGAGATTTTTTGCTATTTATTTTTTTAAAGCTCATCAGCTATTGTTAGTGTTAGTGTATTTTATGTGTGGCCCAAGATAATTCTTCTTCCAATGTAGCCCAGGGAAGCCAAAAGATTGGACACCCCTTGCCTACATTATTATGATCTTTACCTAGTGACACCTTGTTGTGATTGAACTTTCTCTGAAAGAATTATGTCTGCCATTTGAATGATCTGCCCACTTTCCCCCATGTGGCTGATAATCTCCATTTTCTTTCATTGCTTCATTGAAGGGCCCTCTCAGTGACGTTATGTGATATTTTCCAAGTCTGATTTTACCTAAAAATTAACCCCACTTTTGAGAAACACAAGTTCATAACGTGAAACTTCAGAACACCAAAGTCACCGGACAGTATTTCATTCAACTGAACAGATAGATGCTGCTGGCTAGAACACTGCCTAATAGTATTGCCTTTCAAAAAAAAATTTTCAAAAATTTAAAATTGTAACCTGCAGTTAGAGCTGCATTTTACTCGTACATCGTGACGAAGTACATGCATAGATGCATATGTATAAGAATGGGTGAAAAGTTTCATAAAACAAGTTTCATTATCCCTCTATTTTCTATTGTATTCCATTAAAAAAATTGATAGTGATTTGCTAAATTCATTTAAGCACTCATCAACAAATAGGATGTGACCTTTGATTTGAAACATTATCTTATATCATACTGATATATATCACGTTTAGCTCATACTTTGGTTAGCCACCTTAATGACACACAAAGTCCCCCAATTATTTTGAAGTCCCCAAATTTTTGACACGTGGTTAAAACACTGTTATTCTAAAATATGTTTGTTAAGATGTTAATCTCTTTATCATTTTATACCAAAACAAGTATGTTAACTGAATGTAAATAGAGGCAGGAGGCAAGATAAAACAGAATCATTCCTGGGTCCTATGGGGTATATTGTTAGGTACATAGTAATCTTGGTTTAGATAACTGATGTTGACTTTAGCTTTGATACTAAAAGATTTATAAAAACAAATGGGTTTAGATCACATGTGAACAAATAGTTAAAAATTACATGATTTTTCTGAGATTTACACATACATCTTGAAAATTCCAAGGATACTGGGTCTTCAGGGTAACATAGTTCACTTTTTATCTCAGCCAGTTCCTCTTTAAACTGGGCCACATTAAAAGGCAGATGTTTGTAATTTAGAGACATCCCAAGGTTTGCACATCAAAGGTAGCCACAGAAAAAAAAAAGCATGAATCATATGCATTAAAATCCATGCATCTAGGGAAAGTTGGGATGGCTAAGTGGGTTAAGCGCTCGCTTTGAAGCCCCGAGGATGAGGATCGAATCCCAGCCCCGGCCCATGTGGACCCACATGCTGAACTGGGGTGTGCCCCCAGTTCAGTTCTTGCCGGGACCTATGTGAGAGGCTCCCGGCCCAGTTCCTGCCCTGCGCAGCCCTGTGCCCACCTGTGGAGTGAAACTATATGGAAAACTAGTGTCAACTATGGAGACTGCTCTGGGCCCTCCCCCTTCTCTCTGTTTTTGTCTCTCTCTGTCTCTGTTTCTCTCTGTCAAAAAACAATAAAAATAAATTAAAAAAAAAATCCATGCATCTAGTCTAAAACTATGACTGTATTTCTTCCAAATACCTTCCGTCCTAGACCTCCAAAATCTGTTATTCAATGGAATTCTAAAAATAACTTGGCTCTACTGGTACTATAGTCTAGAAAATTAGGTAATCCTTTTTTTCCCTTCCTCAAAAAATCAGGTAGTAGAAACTTGAGACTGGCTGTATTGTACCTTTGAATCAAATACTGGATACCCATTGGGTTAGAAATTCTCCAATATATAAAGGTACACAATTAGCTACCCCCACCCCCTCAATTAGCTTTTAAACTGGTATCTCCAATGCTTATTAGCACAAGGCACACAACAATTTCTGTTAAATTACAAATACTGTTCTAATATGTAAATTAATTGTATCAACCATAACTATTTCAAAACAAATTGCAATCATCACTTTGTTTAATCACTACTTTCAGAAATTTACATTTGAATATCACCTTATAATTTTTAAAGTCTTGAACAAATGAAGCCATATAAGTTTCTCATCACAAAGCTGCCATAAAGGGGAGTTCATTAATTTAGGGTATTGCTTTAGATTGCTGAAATATGCATTTAAATCTCTAGATCTCTGACATCTATAAAATATTTTTGATTTTCTAGCAAATCTCTGATTTTATTAACAATTTTTAAAATTCTTTTGTATTACTTCACATATCATTCCATATTCAGTATCTGGTTATACTCATATAAGTTTTGGACCAGGGGTGTCCAACCTTTTGGCTTCCCTGGGCCACACTGGAAGAGGAGGAGTTGTCTTGGGCTACACGTGGAGGGCACTGACATGGGCAATGGCTGAGGAGCTAGGAGGAGGATCACAAAGAAATCTCATAATGTTTTGAGAGTTTGTGTTGGGCTGCATTTGAGGATGTCCTGGGCCATGTGCAGCCCTCAGGCTGCAGGTTGGACAACCTTGGTTTAGACTCTTTCCAACAACACTCAGAGTTATAGAATATTGCAACTAACAAGAATATAAGGGATGAAGGTAATCAGCCTTTATTTTAGATGAGGAATCCCAGAAAATAAGCTGCTTTTGCCTACTAGTTGTTTTATAAAACTAAAATATTCCATAAAGCTAGTGATGTTTGTATTGAAACATTTATTTAATATTTAAAAAGTATTACCCTGTTTCCCCGAAAATAAGACAGTGTCTTATATTATTTTTTGCTCCCAAAGGTGCGCTAGGTCTCATTTTGGGGGGGATGCCTTATACGTATTTCAGCGAGAGGCAAAACTACTTTGGGGGGATGTCCTACCTTCGGGGAAACATGGTAGTTGTTTAAGGTATAAACTCCAAGATTAACAACTACAAAATTGTTAGCAAAAAATTTATCATGGTTCTTTGTTGGCTTGTTAGTTTTTCTACTTTAAACATAGGATTTTGAAACCAAAATGCCTGGATTAAGACAGCAGTTCTATCATTTAGTAGCAATTACTTGGAAGAAATTACTTAACCTTTTCCTGTCCCTCAGGAGGAATTAATGGGTTAATACAACTAAAGCACTTACAACAGTGCCTAATACATAGTAAGCATTCAAAAATATGTTCATGTTATTTTTAAATGTTTGGTAGCAATTTTAATAAATAATATTCTACATTATGAAATTTCTAATTTTATTTGTAAAGTGGGTTAATTAAGACATTAGTTAAATGGTCTGGAGAAACTATCTGAACTTGGAATTCTGGTAAAATGAGCTATTCAATGTTAAATGGTTAATTAAAAAAAAAAAAAAAAAAGCCAGGGGTAGGAATTAAGTCCACTATTTTAGGGCTCTTCTCACTTCTATGTAGCTTTGTATGTCATCTTGGTGGAGTATAAAGTAGGTAAGTGCTATATAGCTAAACACATTATGAAAACATAAGTGATCTGCAAGAGTATACTTGAAACCATTTATTAATGAAATAGTTAATCTGATATTCTAAGACACAGAACTTGTCCCTTAAAAACTGGACATACAGTATAGTTTTGGTGTTTACTGATGTCTGACTGATTTGCTACGCATAGTGAAAATGGCCTGAAAGAAAGGCAATTAAGCCACATGAATAGTAACAATATAATGCATTTCCCATGGCAGAGCTATACTTTCCAACAAACCCACTTTAATGTTTTCACAGTTTACAATATCAGAAATGACCTCAGGGTCAGGCATTTGTCAGTTAATGACCTGTTGGGCTAATGGCCTTCAGCTTTGCCTTGGGCACAGAAGTCCTCCAGTAGGTCATTAGCTGCCAGAAAAGGGCTCTTCCCCAATCACTATTGCTAAATAAATAAAATTTGCTCCTGGGTTAAGAGCCCCAAAGCTAATTTTGGCTTAGAGTAAATTTTTTCATTGAGAACTTACAACTCTGAGGATTCAAGAAAATGATGGAAATGCTAAAACTAAAATTATATCAATACAACTGAACTATATGTGGCTACTAATGAAAAGTAGCTACATAGATGCTCTTAAAGTTTCTTTTGCTTATGGTGTTCAAGTTCAGTATTAATCTAATATAGCAGGTACCAGATTACAAATACAATGCATTTTTGCATTTTAGAATTTCATCTATAAGTCAATTTTTGGAGCTCATACCACATTTTAGCAACATACAAGGTTATAAATGGTAGGTAGTCAGTCTCCCAGGACAGCCAACAAAAACTTGGTTAGCTCATATGTCAGAAATATCATATACTTGTTATTAAAAATATAATAGAAAATCACAATTATTTAATATCTGCAGTTAAAATAGGAAAAACAAAACTAAATAAAAATATTTTTAAAATAATCTTTAAGTATTGGTAGTTACAAGTAAATTTGTTTTAATAAGGTAAAGGGTACAGATTGGTTTTTTCTTATGCCTATTTTATTTCTACTTACATAATTTTCCTTTTCCTTAACACAAGAGTAAACCAAAGCTTTACTCTGTTTTAAAATTTCAAGTAAAGTTTCTCGGTTCATTATTCCTCATACAGAGAACAAGGATAAGGCAAAAAGGTGAATGCTAATTTTTCTGAAATAATAGGTAAGAGAAAGAATAAAAAACTGGAGAAAAAGGGTTGAAGAGGATATGTGTGCACTTTGGGGATTTCCTGGTGTGAAATCAACTGAGTTGTGAACAGTTAGAGACAAAGAAAGCAGCACTGTGTACCACTCTTCCAGGATGAAGAAAGACTAGGGTGGAAAAGAGGTGTGAGGTCAGGAAGTTGAGGATGAAGAGGAAGTTCCTTGAATAAAATCATTAGAAACGCATAAAAAGAGTACTGAATAACTGAAATGCAGGAGAAAAGCTGGTTTAATTAATTTTATTTCTGGAAAGTAGAAATATGCAGTTATAAAAATTGAGGTTGCTAAGTGTACTATAAAAGTGCTATAAACAATATAATTCTACCTCTCATAGCCAACCATGGTGTGGGGTTCAACTCCATCCATCTCTTCAGAGGATGTAGTTTTTGTTGAGCACACTTTAAAATATTTTTAAAATAGGCTTCTATGGATGCCAGACATAAAAGAAATACTTGTGTTTTTTTTTTTTCTTTTCTTCTTTGTCATCAGGTTTCTGGTTTGACATAGACACTCAGAGAAGTGTCCATTTTGCATGATGGCATTTGACCTTCCTATTCCAAAAAGATACTTCATTCCATTGCTTTATGGCATCAAAAGGGGAAAGTTCAGGGCTCTAATGAGATAAATTTTAAAACAGCATAATAGTTTGTCTTCCTATTTCTAGTGTACTTCTCAAACACTAATCTTTTAGCATTTTCACTTTACAGGTCAAGGAAGCAGGCTCAGAAAAAAAATACACTGTCTGTTTGATATGTGGCTGTATTAGCAAATGATAAGAAAAAACTATGGAAAATTAGTGTGGGGATTTTGAAATAGTAATTTTATGATAGCAATTTGACTTTTTCTATTGAATTGATATGGAGATAATTTTCCTTATTGTTACAATATATGACATACCACTTACCTTTTCTACACATTTACTCTAGTCATCTACACTTGGTAGGGTTATATATAAAAAAGAACATTAATCTTGGGTGTCAAACTTGATAGGCCAAAAGATATAAATTCAATAATTTCCACAAGTAAAAAATTGCTGACAAGATTATAAACACAAAAGGTCACACTAATGCCTATTGTAAATGACAACAATAGAGAAAAACTTTCATATGGTATAGTGTGTATTTTTAGGTTTCACTTTTCAACGTGAATTTGAAAGTAAAATTAATATAACAGCTAAGACAAGCATCAAATAACGAATAACAGGCTCTTTATTAAAATATATAGATTGTGTAAAAGGAGGTGATTTATATGCATAAATTGAGAATATTTATATACACAAAAGTCTTCCTTGTAAACAGCATATTTATGCCTTTAGGAAAATAAAGTTAACATAAGGAAATACATCAGTTATGTAAGGACTACATCTGTGCCACTGGTTATTTTGAAATATAAATCAATCACTAATGCTTAAAGGAAGAGCCCCCAGGAGTGACATCATGATAAAGTTCTGGATGTTTAGACAAGATTCAGGCTAACTCAGTCTCTCATGTGAGGTATAATGATAGATTTATTATATGAAAATGAATACAAAGATAAAATAACATTGTGAATTCAATTCAATTTCTTAAATATACTGTCTGTTTAATATGTGGCTATATTAGCATATGATAAGAAAAAACTGTGGAAAATTAGTTTGGGGATCACTGTATATGTAAAACAAAACACTGGGTTTTTGTTTTGTTTTAGTTTAGTTTTTTTTTTAAAAGAGGACAAGTAT
>PVKE010053470.1:0-10034 GCA_004027555.1 Craseonycteris thonglongyai | reverse complement strand
TTTTTGAAATTTTTCGAACCAGCCTTTGCTGGCTGAAAAGCCTCATCCTCGAGGAGGCGAATCACTCCTGGCAGCGCTAGTACTGGCTTGAGGTTCGTCAGCACCTTCTTCAGCCTCTTCATTGTCGTCATCGGGCAAGATTTGGTCGTAGAGAGCTTTGGCCTTTGTCCTGATCATATGAGTGTCCAAACTCACTGTCTTTTCCCTGCCATCAGCAATCCACAATGCCAGTGCAGCTTCCATTTTCACAATTCTGTTATGACGCGGAGTTACCACACGTTTCGCTTCTTTATTGAAGGTTACTGAAGCAGTTTTGCGGATGTTTGCTTCCTCTTTCTTGATGGACCACACTGTAGATTGATTCACCCTGTAATGGCATGCCACAGATGCATCACTTCTGCCCTCTTTGATCCTATCTAAAAGTTTCACTTTTTCGCTGATGGTCATCATCTTCTTCCTCTTGGGCGCCCCGGAGGAAGCTTTCGCAGGGGCACAGCGCTTAGGCGGCATTATAAGGGCTTAATTAATAAAAAAAGTGATCGCTTAAACAAAACAAGTTATCGCCAATACAACACTAAAATACAGTATGTGAGACAGTCAGCATCATGGACAAGATTGGCGAGTTACAACAAGAGAAGATGCTAGGTGAGGCTGCGATGATGAGCAGACAATCAACTCACAGGGATAAATCCACTCGTCCTCTCATGGGTCGATGTCGCCCCGGAAACCAATCACGCGCCTTTATGAGAGCCCGTGGGATGGACTCTTGAGTCAACTCATCTCTTTGTTTGACATGCAGGGATCCTTCTCTCTCACGCATCCACATGAAACAACGCTCCTTTCCGCCATGTGGCTGCCGACATGGTTGTATTTTTTCATTTTTATTTTTTGATGAATATTTTGGGGAAACCCGCGAAGCACTGAAGCCGCAAAACATGAAGCGCGAAGTGGCGAGGGAACACTGTATACTCATGATAACATCTCTTAGCAAACTAAGAATACAAAGGTATTTTTTCATCTTCATAATGATAATCTGTAAAAAACCTTCAGCTAACATCATAAGTAAAAATTCATAAAAGAAAATTAATAAATTGGCCTTCAATAAAGTTAACATTTTCTGCTCTTCCAAAGACACTGTTAAGAACATGAAAATAAGAACCACAGACTGGGAGGAAATATTAGCAAAAAGTGTGTTTGATAAGGAAATTATATCTAAAATACATAAGACTTTCACATAAATAAAAGGAAACATACATTTCAATTTTAAGCTAGGCAAAGTATTTGAAAAAATGGTTTATTAAGGAAGATATACAGGTGGCAAATAGATATATAAGAAGATGGTCAGCCTCCTTGATAGTTAGGAAAATGCAAATTAAAACCTCTACACATATATTAGAATGGCTAAATACAACAAAGAAGTCATATTTCTTGATTTTTTTCAGTCTCACTTACTCTGCTTAATATGATGGTTCCAAGGTCCAAAAGATGACTGTAGTTCATCTTATCACTGAGTTCTTTTCCAAAGAAACAAAAACTCATGGACATAATCAATAGTTTGGTGGTTACCTGAGGATAAAGGGGAATGTGGATGAGAGAGCTGGAGGGGTATGGGGAGAGGGCATTAAATAGATGGTGATGGAAAGAGAACTGACTCTGGGTGGTGAGTACATAATGCAACACATAGATAATGTAATGTAGAATTGTACACCTGGAACCTGTGTAATTTTAACCAGCCAATGTCACCCCAATAAATTTAACAATTAAAAATAAAATAAAGTAAAATAAAAATAACAAAGAAGGAAACAACAAAACTGAAATTTTAAGTGTTGTCAAAGATGTGAAGAAACTGAAACAATCATATATTACTGACAGAAATTCAAGGTGCTACAATCACTTTGGAAAACAGTTTGATAATTTTTCTTAAAGTTAATTGTAATAATCATATGACCCAAACATCCCACTTCTACCTATTTACCCATGGAAAATAAAAATATATGTATTTATTAGGACCTATATGTGACTTTACTTGTAATCACACATACACACACACACACAACAACCCAACAACAACAAAACAAAAACGAAAAAACAGGAAACAACCCAAATGCTGTTCAATAGTGATTGAAGAGAGAAACTGTGGTGCATTCATGTAATAAAATACTACTTACCAAGAAGAAAGGACCAATCCACTGATAAATCTCAGATCCATTATACTAAGTAAAAACAGCCAAAAGACAACTGACTATATGATTCTATTTACATGGCATTTTGAAAATATAAAACTAAAAGGACGGAAAACAGATGAGTCGTTGGCAGGGTCTGGGGATGAGGGGTAAGGTTGCCTATAAAGGGGCACAGACAGCTTTTGGGAGCTGATGGCTATATTCTATATTGATTTTGCTGGTGGATTTATGACTGCATAAAAATTTTTCACAATTTCCTATGAGTTACTTTTCTAATCAGAAAAAAAAGTTGCATTATTTTTAAAAGAAAATATTTAAAAGCTACAATTTATAGGCTATGGTGACCAGTGTGTGAAGGAAGAGCAAGGGGTGAGGAATCAGAGTTGAGGATACTGAGGTGCCTATCTTGATTGACTAGTTAAAAATGCCACAGAACTCAAAAGAAGTTATAGAAAAACAGCTTGTTTGGGGAATAATAAAAATAGTTTGGTTTTGAGTCTATTTGATTTTGAAACGTGATTATTAAATGCATTAATATAGGCAGTTGTAGACCAAAGTGTAGAGCTTAGTAGGGTTTGATCTTTTTCCCCATCATATAGGGCTGGCTCAAGTGTTCAGAATAGAGGTCTTCCAGGAAGAACGAACAGGGTGATAAAAGAAGAGGGTCAAGCATAGAATCTGATACCATCATTGGAGGGACAAGATGGAAGAAGAGAGGCAAGCAATTGTTCAGGTGTAGAAGGAGCAGTTGAAGTCAAAATGGGTTTCCCAGAAGTTAAGGAGGAAGAGAATTTCAAAAAATAAGAGACTATGAAAGTCAAAAAGTACATAGTCAAGTCATAGGAGTACTGAAAAGACATCAGAATATCAGACATTGCAGGGTTAGGCACCTTGCCATACTCACTTTGTGTCCCAGCCCTACCAGTTATCCTTCAGACGTGAATCCAAACTTCAGTGGGTTGAGCTATGACTGAGAGATAAAGAAGTAGAGTCAGAAAACTGCTGATGGGGGGTGCCGGTATAGCTCAACAGGTTGAGTGCTTACCTTGCAACCACCAGGTCTGGGGATCAAGTCCCTGCCCTGGCCAGTGCCAACCTATTATGCTGAACTGCAGCAAAACTGGTAACTGCCAAAATAGTGAAGACTTTCACCTCCCATGACGGGGACTCCCAGTTCCAGCCCTGTGAGGCCCAAAGTCCACCTGTGTGGAATCAAATTATGTTGCAACTAATGATGTACAACTATGGAGACTGCTCTGAGCCCTCTCCACTTCTCTCTGTCTCTTTCTCTGTCACTTTTTCTCAAAACAATCAAATAAATCTTAAAACAAACAAACAAACAAAAAAACACTGCTGGTAGGAATGTAATTGATACAACCACTATGGAAGGCAGTATGGAATTTTCTAAAAAAATTAAAAATAAAATTACCATAAGACCCAGCAATCCCTCTTCTGGATATCTAATCAAAAACTTTGGAAACATTAGTCTGCAAAGATATATGTACCCCAGTGTTTATCGCAGCACTGTTCACGGTGGCCAAGTCATGGAAACAATCAAAGTGTCCTTTGATAGATGACTGGATAAAGAATTGGTGGTACACTTACACAGTGAAATATTACTCAGCCATAAGATGAAATGCTGCCATTTGTGACAAGGATGGACCTTGAGATCATCATGTTAAGTGAAATAAGTCAGAAAAAATCAAGAGCTGTATGACTTCACTTATATGTGGAATATCAAACTGAGAGTAACAAAGAAACAACTCATAGACACAGTTGAAATTGAGTGGTTACCTGAGAGTAAGGAGGGGTAGTGGGTGGGACAGTAGGAAGGAGGTATCAAATACATGGTGACATAAGGAGAACTGACTCTGGGTGGTGAGCACACAATGCAACACACCGACGATGTGTTGTAAAATTGTACACCTAGAATCTGTAATTTTTATCAACCAATGTCACCCCAATAAATTTAGCAATTAAAAAGAAAAAAAAATCTCCCTGATGGTTTTGAGAGATGTAAAGGGAACAAGAGATATAAGCTCACCATATGAAGAAGGTGGGGTTAAGGGGTGGTTTTTACTTTGTTTTGTTGTGTTTTGATTTGTTTTTAACATTGGAGAGATTTGTCCATACAAACCAAACAGAAGTAACAAGCCAACAGGAAGATATCGAGATTGGAGAAAAGGACAGCCACTTAATGTGTAGAGGTGACCGTCAGAGGAGGAGACATTGGTCTTGGAATCTGTTAAGAACACATTCCTCCAAGATGAATGGGGATGAGAATGGGTGAAGATAGAGATTGAGAGAAGGAGGATAGCAGTTCAATAAGTCCGATATCTTCTACTTTCTTGATGTGGTAGGCAGATAGGTTAATGGTAGGCCTAACACAGAGGACTTGGATAGACTGGCAAGTATTTTGAACAGTTACTGGAAGGAAGAGAGGAGAACCTCATTGTAGACAAATAACACTAAATTTCACAGATACTATTACAGGTCCAAGGAAGATTATTTTTTAGTTTAAATTCTCTTCTTTTTTTCTCCATTCAAGAAGAGAGAGGGAATTGATTGGCCTCTTCTAAATTTGGAGAAAGTGGACAAAATTAGTAGAATCTATCTTGTTCTTGAATTTTACTTGAGAACATCCTTGACTGAGTCTTAATCACGTAAGAGTAACTATGCTAGACAAATGAAATATGAGTTCTGTTGCAATATCCATAACCTAGTAGACATACAAGATGTCCATCACACATCATCTACATATACCTTCAATCTACTTTCAGGTGAGTCATGAAATTCTAAACAATGATTGGTATCTATGTTTCTTAAATATATACTTGTTTAGGTATCTTGTTTTATACATGCCATATATTCTTTTACGAGGAGACCAAAATAAATTTAACAGTGTATAGATTACAGAAGACAAATGAAGTAATTGCTTTTCTACAGAAACACCCATGGCCACCAACTAAAATATTAATTTACTGGGAGGAGCTCGAGGGTGTTGGAATGTACAGGTGTGAGAAAGAGAAAAGAGCCTCATGCATGCAGGGATAAACCTGAGCAGAAGGACCAGGAAGAAAGGAAAGTTTCAAGTGGCTAGTGATGAGGATTAAATCCATACACTGTCTCGAGCTCAGTGTGTAGTAAATTGTAGATTCTTGGTAAGTGAACTAATTCTGACTTAGCTTCTCTTTATCTGATAGTGATTAAATGAGATATTTTGGAATGGTAGAGTTGACTCTGAGACTGTTAAGAATGTTATAAGCTGATCACACAGCCACTGAACTCCCAGTTTACACCACCTGGCTCTGCAGCTCTGCTAAGGCAGAAGTGACCTAGCCCTTTATTCCTGCATGTCTGTGTCCAGGCAGTCTCATAGGGCACAACTAAAGGTCCATTTCCTGCATGAAGCCTCTGTAACCACTGCAGCTTACAGGGTTCACACTCCTCTGAATCTTCTGTCTTTACTGCTCACTTGGAGAAGCTGTGAGGAAGGTGTGAGGGAAAGAACACAGGCTTTGGGATTACATGAAAACAGTATTCCATTGTCACCAGCCATGTGATCTTGGACAAGTTGCAGGTCTCTTAGAACCTCCCCTTCTTCTTAGCTTCCTTTGATATGTTCATGCTATGTGTGTGTCATTACTCCTATCAGGGCCTACTCTGTAATTTGCAAAGCCCAAAGCAAAATGAAAATATAAGACCCCCTCCTTCGAAAGGCAGCAAATAAAACTCTTTCCTGTTTTTCATAGTTCCTCTCAACTTATAATGGTGTTATTGATTTGCTGTTTAATATCACACTACCTTGGGCACAGGGATACCTGCAAGGTAAATGCAAATCCACAAAAACACCTAGGGCCCCCACCCTGAGACTCAGCATGCAGTTGTAGGTGTCTGAACTTGAACTTTCTGCACCTGCACCCAGACCCCAACAATGGAAGTGGAGGGTGGGTGGTCAAGAGCCCTTCCAGGGAGATGGAAAGATATAGGAGGTGGGACTACACATGAGTCATGGCTGCAAGCCTCTGTCACCTGGTCCATTGTTCTATCAGGCTTCACTGATAAAATATGAATCGAAAACAGAATTATTAAGCCTGTCAAGTGACAACTGCAAAGCATTCAACTCATCAAGTATGGGGCTGTCTTCTGAGGATGACCCCATGGAACTACCCTGGTCACATGTCCATGAAGCCAGCCGTGTCTCTCATATAGAGGATATCAGGATCTTAGAGTATGAGCACTGGTTGTTTTATGTCTTTGAATCTTCCATAGTCCTTGTGCTTAACTGGGACATTACGTTTGCTAGAGCATGGCAATTTGCTGTTGATTGATTGTTTTTCAATATGAGAAAATGAGTAAAGGATTGTAGGCCCAGTGATCCACTGCTGAGCAGCAAATGAAAATGCTTTTCTGGCCTGGAAAAGGGAGTTGGTTCTTCATTCAAACCCAGTAGGACCTCTGAAGAAAAAGTACACGCCCCAGAATAAGTCCTGATGGACATGGTTGGTTAAGCATTTTCAGGAATTGGAGGCTGGGAGTTTGGTTGGAAAGAGAGCATGATTGAATAAACCCGGAAGCTCAAAATTCCCTGAAACACCTCTGAGGATCCAATGTCCTCATGAGAGTACATGTCCTTCCAGAAGTGAAAAGAGTGTATCTTTTCTGTCTAGGGTGTAGAAAATACGTGTATCTTTTCTGTCTAGGGTGTAGAAAAGGAAACCAGATCAGTCACCATGCAGAAAATTCAGTGATTCACAAAATTGTGCTTTATTGTTCAGTGGACTCAGGGTAAGTCCTTTATTTTGTCTCTTCTCCCAGGGGAGCCATGGAGACAGTATAGTGAGGTGGTCACAGTGTCCTCACAAGACCTGGGCTCCAGCTGTGACACTTTTATCCTCACCATTTGATTTTCATCCTCCAGTGATCAGCTCTATCCTTTATAGGCTGATTGCTACGGTTGAAGAAACACATGATAAGCTTGAGTGCTTTTCACCATTTTCTCTACCAGACTTCAACTAGGACACTGAACAAGGAATACATGTTATTATTTCTGAATTATATGTAAGATAATTATAAAGCAACATGTGACTATCACTTTGTGATTTCTATTTTTTGTTTGGACAGATTTCCTCCAAATCTTTTTCAAAATAGAAGTACTTAAGCAGGGTTGATTGTTCAACATTCTCTTTATCTCTCCTTTCATACATTTTATATAAAATGAAGTCATTACTCGGGAGATTCAAAATTTTTCCACTTTCTGAGACAATGTGTCATTGGTTGCCTCTGTGGGATGGGGAGTAGGGATCCAAAAGTTTTGGCAAGTGCAATTGGACAGACACACTAGTGGCGACAGAAAGGCAGCATTATATATATTTTGGAAGGCCGTGGTCCCAGAGGAAATAACACAAAGAGAGGTCTCTGGGATGCTGCAGGAAAGAATGTCCTCCACTTTTCTGCAATTTGAAAAGAATTTCTCTCCCATACAAAATCAATTATGTAAAATGCATGGATTTTTCTGGAATTAGAAGCTTTCTAGAAATAATTACTAAAATGTTCATTTACATGTTCTATTGCTATTTTTTTTTTTAGATATGTCATTCCTGGCCACAAATAAATATGAAAGATTTGATACAAGTACACCACTGTCATGAGCCCTGGGAGCTGAGGCCACAGGAACAAGAGTTTTAGCTACAAGCTGGTAAACCAAGAGCACGGACGAGGCAGAAGTCTCTCCCAAGGCAATGAGGTGCGCTCAGGTCTCACAATGAACTATCTGACTTGGAAGGTCACAGAATCTTCAAGCTGGTTTATAGGATGCTCAGAAAAATAACAATGAAGTCAAAGAGCCTGAGACAGAATATCTTCCTGAAGGGGCTTCCGCACTCAAGCATGTAAATTATTGTGTGAAGTCAAATGGGCTAAAGACCAGTTGTGTCCTGAGTATAAGAAAATGGGGCAAGAACTAAAGGGAAGATGCGATTACTAAGGGCTTCGTGGGAGTTCATGACTGCAAGGTTAGTCCATTAACATGTCTGTAGTGGAGAGGGAATCGTGAATGAAGATATTTAATGATGAAAAAAATGCCCTTTAAGTAAACATTTCCTTCCACTCTGGGAAAACTCTGAGTTCCAGTAAAAACTATAAAGGCCCTCCAGATCCATGGTATGAGCATCTTATACATGAACTGTATCCCTGTTCGTTCCACACAAGGGAGTTCCCACCTAGCTCAACATGACAGGGTATTGGGTGTGTGTGTGTGCTGTGAGATAACATGATACAGACGCTTGGTTCTTGGCGTGACCCTGCATCAATCTCTGTGGAAAGGGTGGGCCCTATTTACTCATTGCTGGTTTGCAAACCCCAGGTCCCTAGGGTCGCATAATCTCCTGGGACGCCATTCATGTGTCACCATAGGCAATGTAAGGAAAACACCTCTCCAGCTGACTCCAAAATTCAGAAATGAATAAATATAATGCATTTTTTATTCTTTAGTTTGAATAGCTCCTTTATGCAATTTCAATTTTTTAAGGGCCTATTGAGCATCATATATATGTCAGCATAGTCTAGTTCTATTGAGGTGACAAAAAAAAAGAAAGAAAAAAGACCAAAACATGGACATATCTTGTCTTTCTCCTAAGGGAGGATAAGAAATATATAAAACATAGCTCTCGGGGTGAGAAGAAGTAAGAGACTAGCTCATAATTCCTTAAGACTTTTGGCCTTGGATGAGAGACAAAAATTGAGGTTAGTATTGACCATCTACCCTACCCCACCCACCAACACTCACTCACCAACACACATTCATACGTATTACACCAAGTACACAGGAAGAGGGTCTTCTGATTTTTGGAGCCACTGAAATAACATTGTATAAAGGAGAAATATTTTTCTCTTTGACCCATAGGAAGCCTAACGTCTAAAGGACAAAAAAGTCTCATTGAAAGACAGAAGCAGAACACAGTCTGTTTCCTGGCTTCTCCTTCTAATCATTAGCTCCCCAAATAGATTTTCAAATCCAGGTCCATCCTTAAGGTAGCACAATTGTCATTTCCCTAAAGAATCTGTCCCCTAGGGATGTTAATAGGTGCTAGAAAAAATAAATTAGCAGGAAAAGGAAAAACCAAGGTCTATGGTCACTTAAGTTGAGGAGATTCTGGAAAAACCAACATGACATAGATTTCTCCCATACAGTTTTCTTAGTACCTTTGACCTGTCAATGTCGATTGTCAATCTCTAAGAGGATTATTGGATCCTGAACTATATCTATCTCTCTCTCTCCATGTATTTCTTTGTCATGGAGCATCTTCCAGACAATCGTTTCACAGGCTCACTGCAGAAAATGTCAACCTCAAGTACTTGGTAAAGCATGACATACAGACAAAGAATGTAGTAGTTGTTTCAACCATGTACTAAAATGACTACCCATGACTGAGTGTAAAGGTACTACGCAGGTAAAGACTTCTTCTCATATGTGTGCCTTTCATCCCGGGCTTATTGATCTTTTGCACTAGGAGTGAGTTTGAAAGAAATTTGTGGGCACATGAAAAACATAAACAAAATCTTACCACCTATATCAATATTTTGAAAGAGATATTGACAGTGAATCAAGCTTTACAATCATGTATGCCCATCCTGTGATTCTAATCAGTCTATAAAAAGATAATCATGGGCTTAAACAGGTTTCCGAAGGGGAAATTCATAGATCAGAGATTAATGAGATAAAGTTTCCTCTTTAGCAATTAGATTTACTAGCTTTAGTTTGTAGGAGAGAGCAGAAAAAAGAAATTAAAAACTTTAATTCACTCCAAGACTGTTTTGAGCATTTACTTGTTTTCCCAAGTGGCAGTTTCT
>PVKE010053469.1:0-10020 GCA_004027555.1 Craseonycteris thonglongyai | reverse complement strand
CTCTCTCTTACCCCTTCTCTCAAAACAAAATAAATCTTAAAAAAAAAAGTCTGGACAGCGGTTACCTATATGAGACACATGAAAGGGAGCTTCTGGGTGCTGCCAACCATTTCATCTCTTCCCCTGGTGGTGGCTGAAAGGGACTTGACTTATTACCACTCAGTAAGCAGTGCATACATGCTTTATACATTTTCATATGTATACTATGTATTGCATAGGAAAAAAGACGGTGACAATGAAGAAATGACCTAAGCACTTAGACTCTGAGGGGTGCAGGTTGCAGGCTCTTCAGGGCCCTAGAACACACTCCCGTGAGACGCCCTCCTCCTCCTCCTCACCCACGTTGCTCTTGCCCACCCTCTGGTTTCTCTTCCTCCCCACCTTCCTGCAGATCTCGCCAGGAACCCACCCGTCCTCCCCTGCTGCCCCTTTCTTTCTATCTTTGTCCGAGATGGTTGACTTTCAGTTCTGGATACCCAGATGGTGTCTCTCCCCATCTCCAATGCCCCTCCCTTGACTCTCTTTCTATCTGCTGGTGACAGACTTTCCCCCCAAGCCCCAACCCAGCAGCACAGGAGGGAGAGGCGACAGCTCTGGTGCAGAGGGGGCTGAGTGGAGGCCAGGCAGGTCCTCCGTTTCTGCTGTCATGATGAGCAGCTGAAGCTCACTGGTGGGTGTGGGAGGCCTCTTCCACAGGCCTCCCAGCCGTACACAGGACTAGAACTGACGCAGAGGCGCAAAGAGGAGTCAGACAAGTGGAAAGTCACAGCACAGTCCTAGGTAGGAGGACTTGATGTCACAGTGCCAATCTTTCCTCAATTACTATTCTAGTTTAATGAACTGTCAATAGAAGGCTAACAGGCATTTTTGAACAAGATCATCTAATTCTAAATTCCATATGGAAAAATAAACAAATAAGAATAGCCCAGGTAACTCTGAAAAGAAATGAGAAGGTCCTACACTATCAGATATAAAACGTGTGCATGGTTCAAAGAACTGTGATATTGGCACATAAATAGATAAACTGAAGGAATAGAACAGAAAGGCCAGAAATGGGTGTGAATAATATAGAATTTTTATTAAGATAACAGTAGTATTTCAAACCATTGGTGAACAAGTAGATTATTCAATAAATAGCTCTGGAATATCTTGCTGAGAAGCTAAATAAAAATAAACTTGGACTCAATTAGGATATTCAAAATTGATCAAGACTTAAACAAAAGATAATAAAACTACAAAAGTACTAGAAAAAGACTTGGAAGAATTCCTTAAAAATGTTAAAGTAGGGAAAGCTGGGATGGCTCAGCAGGTTAAGCGCTCGCTTTGAAACCCCGGGGACCGAGGATCGAATCCCGGCCCCGACCCGGGCGGACCCACATGCTGAACTGGGGTGTGGCCCCCAGTTCAGTTCTTGCTGGGGACTTATGCGGGAGGCTCCCGGCCCAGTTCCTGCCCTGCGCAGCCCTGTGCCCACCTGTGGAGTGAAACTAGATGGAAAACTAATGCTGTCAACTATGGAGACTGCTCTGGGCCCTCCCCCTTCTCTCTGTCTCTGTCTGTCTCTCTCTCTCTGTCGAAACACAATAAAATAAATCTTTAAAATTAATTAACTAATTAATTAATTTAAAACAATACAGAAAGAGAAAAACAGGACCAGCACTTCAGTGGCTGAACTATAAAGGATGTGACTAGCAAACAGGCACACCCCAAACATTGGCAGCCTGGTTAGAACGACGGGCAGCTTCGAGGCAGAGGACTCACTGCACATCTCCGTCCTGCCATGTTTAGTTTCGTGCAGTTTCAGTGGTTTTACTGCCACTCGTCCTCCTACTCAGAGCAGACCTAGAACGAGGCACATGAATCCACAAAGTCACATTTCTGTGGTTCTAACTTCCTGTGTGAGGGCGGGGGGGTCACACAAGGCACCCCCTTGCCTCCAAAGGGTCCTGATCTGAGCAGGAGGCTGAGGATATAGAAGGAAGAAGAAGCCAAAATTCTCCTCGAAGCTCTCCCTTCTGGAACTCATATTGCCCACTCTGTACTTCCCTTTAACTTTCAGTTGCCCTATTGGCCTTTTGTTCTAGCTACACGACCTTGGGTACGTCGTGACAGCTTGCTCATCTGTAAAGTGGGAAGAATGGAAACTATTTCCTAGGGTTTTTATGAAGAGCAAGTGATATTACATCACTGAAGGGGCTATATTGATGTAAAGGGCTGTATGCATCAAAGTACTCGCAGCCTCCAAATCTCAGTGACTTTGCACTATAAAGCCTTATTTCTCACTCAGGAAAATTCCCAGGCAAGTTGGACAGTCTTTCTCCATCTTGCAGTTAGACCATCGGGACCATGGGGTCTCCAGGAGCCTCTTGCAGGGGAAGAAGGACATGGAAAGGCTTTTAACTGCCTCAGCCCCAAAGTAACACCCATGACTCTACTCCTGTCCCCTGACCCCGCCTTGACCAGACAAGCGTCTGAGGAACACATGGGAGTCTCCACTCTAGGCTGTCACCCACACCCTCACCATGTCCCTCTACCAGGTCTTGCACTTTGCCACCCAGGAAATGACTACTGAATGTTTTTGTCCTGAAGCCTAGGCAGCAGTCATGAGAAAACAAAATGCTTATAAGAGGGAAATTCAAAGAAGTTTCCTCCTGGCTCCATTTTCTAACCCTCAGCATAGCTCATCACCTGCGTTCCCTCCACACCCTCCCACACAGGAGCCTGGTGGCCTTGCTGGGGCAAGGACAGAGGGGACGGCAGCAAAGACTCAGGCCTTCGTGTGGGCCCCAAGTGAGCCCCTTAACTTGCTCCTGCTGCGGGGAGGCACTACGGGGGAGGGGAGCCACGTGGACAGGTGTGGGGTGCCAAAGGCTAGATCAGCAAGGTGTGTGGAGGCCAGAGCAAGATGGAGTAGCTGGGGCTCCTTGACCCTTGACTTCTGACTCCTTGGGCCACAGTCTACCCTGGATGACTACCCCCACGCGTTCAGCTGTTGGAGGGACCTTGACACTTGGCATTTGTGTAGAACCATGTGGTCCAGGAGGGGCTGTCACCTGTCTCCTCTCACTTTCTCTTCATCACAGAACTTCGATGGACTCCCTTTGGGGGCGGCCTCCTGCAGCCATTAGTGAGAACCTAGCCCGGGAGCCAGGCGAGGTTTGGGGGGTGGGGAGCGTCTTCCTTTAGGGTGTTCTGCCTTTCCCTGGGCAGGTCACTTTTTCAATTTAGAGGCCCAGGTTGCAGTGAGGGGGTAAAGCAGGAAAACCCGAAATCAGGGAGATGACGTGGAGAAAATCAAGGCAAATGCTGTGTCTCCAACCCCAGCTCCAGTCTTCACACGCATTCCTTTCCAGAAGAGCTTTCGGGAAGAGCAGTGGGAGGAGAAGGGCGTCTGCTCTCCGCCCAGGGCTCCGTGCAGCTGCTGGTGGGCCCCAGGACGGCCAGCCGCAAGGGGCTGCTTCCTCTCCTGTGGGCACATCCCCACCACACCGCGCCTTCTGGGAGCCACCCGCCCTCCCCACCCCGTGCCACTCTCTCTGACCTCCTGTAGCCCGGACCGCCTGGCCTAACTCCTCCAACAACCACAGTGGCTTTAGTCTTATACCATGTGAGTGTGGGAGAGCAGCTTTGTCCCCAAGACCCAAAGGCTCCTGGGTGGCGTCCATTCTCAGGGTCACCCCTCCCCCGGTTGCAGTTCTTCTTCATGTAACTCCCTGGGCTCTTCTTTCCTTCCTCAAGGTAGCGAGAATCTGCCCCTGCTGTATGGGTGACAGGTGAAGGGAACAAGGTATCATATCAGCCCCGGAACAAACATAGCCAGCATGAAACCTCACTGTTTCAGCGGGCTTCACGGCAGCCCAGACACCCACACCACACACACACCACACACACAGTCCGTCTCCTAGGGAATACGCTTCCTCTTAGGCCTGGGGCCTCTGTTCTCCCTCTTGCCAGAGCCCTGTCTCCCCCCTTCTAGGACTTTCATCCCCCTACCTGCCAAGAAAAGTATATCCAAATTCCTGCTTTTTCTATCACCCAGAGTGATTTCTCTCTCAAACATCACAAAGAGGCAAAATAGCCTGACATTTACACAGAGCCTTAAGCGACACTGCAAGGGTTCATATCCCAGCTCTGCTGCTTACGGGTCACATGACTTTGAGCAAGTTACTTACCCTCTCTGAGCCTCAGTTTCCTCATCTATAAAACCAGCATAATGATCTGATTTACCCCATAGGGTGATCACCCTTTGAGGATTAAATTATAATCCTCATGTATGCAAACTACTGAATGATGCCAAAAAAACAAACCAGATATGTCTGCACACTAATCCCCAGACTCTGTGAATATGAATTTAGTTGGAAAAATAGGTCTTTGCAGATAAAACTTCATGAAGGATCTCGAGATGCAATCATCCTGAGTGAACCCTAAGTCCAATAACGAGTGTCCTCATAAGAGACGCTCAAAGGAGAAGTCTGTTTGATGACAGAGGTAGAGACTGGACTGATGCGACCACAGCCAAGAAATGCCAGAAGCCATCAAAGCTGGAAGAGGCATGAAAGGCTTCTCCCCTTGGAGCCTTTGGAGGCAGCGGGGCCCTACCAACACCTTGGCATTGGATGTGTGGCCTCCAGAAATGGGAGGGAATAGATTTCTCTTATTTTAAGCCACCTGATTCCTGCTAGTCACCACAGTAGCCCTAGAAAATTAATAAAACTACTCAAACAATGCCTGTCACATAGAAAATGTTCAGTATATACCAGCAACTCTTATTATTGGAGCTAACTACTATTGGACATAATTAGTATTATCTAAACTAAATTTTTGACTAAAAGTCATAATTACAGGAAAAACTTCACCTGTTTTGCTAAACCAAAGGAGTATGTTCCCAGATTTCACCCTTAGCAATATAAAGATGCCTCCTAAAGCTTTGAGATTATATTCTTTTTAAATCAAATCCTTAGACAGGGCTGTCTTCCACCACCAATGCACGATTGAGTAGAACTTTCTTCCTGTCACACTCCCAGAACCTTCTAGTCCATTCTCTTGATGGTCTAGAGGCTAGACTTGTGGTCTGGGCGCTTCCTGATGAATTTTATGTTCCCCAATCCTTTGCTCCAGCCAAACGAGAAGGCTCATTCTCTCTCGTGCATTCCCTTGGCTTTCCTTTTCCTCTCTCCTCGCCTACGCCTACAGTGTTTACTGAGTGTGACACTGCCCTGCACTATGGCCATGCGTCCTACTCTTACCCACCTGTCAAGACCTTGACAGGGAGAGGATGAACATTCTTGCTTCTTCATGCCTTTCAGTGGGCACTTACATAAGACATCAGGCTTCCGTGCCTGACCCCACGTCCACGTTCACTCCTCAATGGCTCTGTCTACAAAACACAGCTGTTTTCATCTTTTGGTTTAGGAGGAGCATGAGAAAAAGCCAAAATGTGCCCAGGATCCCACTTGTAAAGGAACATCAGCGACTTCCACACAGTTTTAATGAATGAAGTTCTCATCGTGACAAAGCTACTTAACATTACTTCTCACAGTGACCCTACATCTGCAATCTCATCGGAGGCACCTAACAGGTGGCACGCAGGAATTACCATCCCTTTTTTACTAATAAGAAAACTAAGTCAACAAAACCTCATGGACACAGTCAATGGTTTAGTGGTTACCTGAGGGTAAGGGGGGAGGTGGGTGGAAAAAAAGAGAGTGGATGGGAGAGGAGGGAGGGGAAGGTAAATATATGGTGATGGGAAGAAAGCTGACTCTGGGTGGTGAACACATATTGTAACACATAGACAAAGTACTATAAAGTTGTACACCTGGAACCTATGTAATTTTTACTAACCAATGTCACCCCAATAAATTTAACAATAAAAAAAATTTAAAAATTAGGTAAGCCAGAATGGCTTAGTGGGTTAGGCGCTCACTTTGCAGCCCCAGGAACTGAGGATTGAATCCCAGCCCCAGCCCAGGTGGACCCATATGCTGAACTGGGGAGTGCTTTCCATGCAGGAGACCCCCAGTTCAGTTCTCACCCCCGGGCTTGGCCCCTGGCTCGAGGAGGCATGTCTCCCATGCCAGAGGCCTTCACCCCACATCCCGCCCTCCACAGCCCCAGCCCACCTGTGTGGAATGAAACCATGTCGAAAACTGATGATGTACAACTATGGAGACCGCTCTGGGCCCTCCCTCTTCTCTCTGTCTCTGTCTCTGTCTGTCCCTGTCTCTGTCTATTAAAAAAACAATAAAATAAACCTTTAAAAAATATTAAGTCCTACAAAGATGCAAAGTCAGCTAATTATTGAGCACACTTTACATGACTGATACTGATTATCATATATATTTTCAGGAACTCTTTGAGGTAGGTACTGTTATCCCTCATTTTACAGATGAAGAAAGTAAGTAGCTTAGAGAGGAAAAGTGACTTGACCGAGGTCACTCAGCTAGTTAGCATCAACAATAGGATTTGAACCTAAGTCTCATGAATCCCAAAGCAAGGGTCTTTTTACGATCCATGTTTCTACCAGGAGAACCCAGTAACACAATATGTAAATGGTGATTTAGGGCAAGAAGGGAGCAACTTCTGGTCTAACCTAATTAGGAAAGTTGCTTTCTGACTCATTTGTCTGTGAAATATGAGCACTTGAAGAAATAAATACCCATGGGATACTGGCTTCTGTGGAGGGGGGCGATGTCCTGGGTAATTGGCACACTGGGGTGTCTGGACCAAATAAGACAAAGGACGTACAAGCACTTTATAGAATGAAGAGTGACCAGAAGTATAGTTTCAATTACGAATTAATTCCTCTACAGATTTCCACTATTTCAAAGAATCAGAGTGCACAACATGAAATGCATTTTGAGAGTGGAATGAAAGTCACAAAACCCAGGTTTGAAATTGGCCCCCTTTGGGTAGGTCTGTGAGCCAGTGCTTGGGCCTCAGAGCACTTGCCGAAGAAATGGAATTTACACCTGGCTTCTCTGACAGGCATTTTTTATTTTTAAACTTCTGGGAGACCCATGATCTTGGGATCATTTCGTGGGCCGTGGTGCTGTCACTGCCCCAGCCCCACACAGTCCTTGGACATATCAGAGATGGAAACCTGAACTGTCATCTCGCAGCTGCCACTTGCAAGCCATGTGACTTCAAGCAAGTCAATTTTCTCATCTATAAAATGGGAACTTAGTCTCTCTTATTCACTTCACAGAGCACTGGGTGATTGAGAAGAAATGACCCCATGTCTGTAAAACGACTCATTTAAAAAAAAAGACCAGGACATTCATTGTAATGATGTCACTTTTTCCATCCCTGCTGCCACACAAGAGTGTCCAAGGATGAAACTGCTTCTTACAAGGGCTTCAAGTTTCCAGTGTCACCCGACCCCAAACATAGCAGGAAGTGGTGCACAGCACTGGAAGGAGGTCACGTGGTAGAGCAGGAGGCCTGCACGTGGCTCTGATTTCAACAGTTTGCAATAGAGAAGACATCCTTGTGAATGCGGTGTGGCCTCACCAAAGGCTGAAGGGGCAGGATGCTGGGACTTGAGGGAAAATTCAGCGCTCTCGAAGGTCTGAAGCCTGACACCTTTTATGTTTCAAATCCTCTCCCTGTTATCCTACTCTTCCTGACTGTAATCTTACCTATTAACTCAGGACCAATACGATTTAAAGACGACACCGGGTTTCAAATAGATTCACGGTGCTCAGAGTTCTAAATAAACCATTCAATTCCTTTTTTCTTTTTTTTTTTAATTTCTATTTGGCAACCCAGAAAAAAATCTGGGGTGTGTAGTTTTTCCTTTTAGCACTTTTTGACTCAAGACAGATTGGTAGAGTTTTTAAGGTACTATTTTAAACCCAGGCTGAGTGATATAGTTTAACTTTATTTTCCCAAAGCTGATGTATAGACTATTTTCTGTGTCTCATGTCCAATGATTAGAGCCATCCTATGATGTTGTTTTGCAGACAATAACTGCACCCTTCATTTGTAAGCACTTTCACATTCATTATCACACTAACTGTTCACCACTACATCATTCCCAGTTTATAAGTAAGGAAACTAAGGCTGAGAACCAAGAGCCACACAGCCCTGACAAAGTTCGAATTAAACTGATGCTCAGAAGCAGCACTCATTCACAAAAAGTTCCAAGGTCTGCCCTTGGAATTGTGTTTCTGAGCGGTGGGTGGCAGCCAAACAGGGCTGGCTTGAAAAGGCCAGATAGACCAGACAAGAGGTGCGTTCCAATGACACAGGGCTGGAAGGATATGAAAGTAGACGGTACAATCCAAGGAAGTCAGCTAAGGCCTGTGGAACAAAGCGCTCTACTCTCCAAGGACCCTCCACACATCCATTGCACACACCTGGCTCCTAAGAGGTCACATGTGTAAGACTCAGACTAGGGTGCAACTTGGGATCATGAATGAATGGGCCAGGGCCTGTAGAGGTGGGATATTTAGTGAGCACTTACTGTATCAAGCATTTGACCAAGTGCCACGGGGAATACAAATGGCACATAAGACAGGTGCACCATCCTCAATGGGCTTCCAGTCTAGTTAGGAAGATGAGACTAAAACAGGAAATGGCAGAAGACAGTGTTTATATTCAATTTCATCGCATAAATTAAAAGTTGTGTGGGCATATCAAACATAGAAACACCCATAGCTACCAGAGGCAGTTAAGAGATGTGAAGAGAGAATGAGGAGGGATAACATTTCTAATCAGAGTTCTAGAAGGAAAGGAAGAAGATGGAGAAGAGGTAACTGTCAAAGAGATAGAGATAGACTTTCTCTAGAGCTGATAAGCCCAGGCATAAGAAGCACAAAATATATCAAGCAGGATTAAACACACCCACACACACTGGATATATGATCGTGAGCTATAGAATACCAACAATAAAGAGAAAATATTAAAGCAGCCAGAGAGGACAGATTAACAAAAAAGGCATAACAATTACAGAGTATAATTATAAAGATATAATATGGAAACCATTTTTAAAATGCTCAGATTTTGTATACCTCACAAAATTATCTTGGAGATGCCCAGGATAGTTCAACAATTGAGCACTTGCTTAGCAATCTTGAGGTCTGGGGTTCAATCCCTGGCCCTAGCCCCTGCAAACCCCATATGCTGAACTGAAGTGCAACCGGCAACCACCAGGATGGCTCAGCGGCAAAGGTTCTTGCCTCCCATGCGGGAGGCCCCCGGTTCAGTTCCTGCCCCACACAGCCCCACATCCACCTGTGTGCAGCGAAACTATGTCAAAACTAATGGTGTACAACTATGGAGACTGCTCTGGGCCTCCCCACTTCTCTCTTTCTCTCTCTCTCTCTCTCTCTCTCTCTCTCTCTCTCTCTCTCTCTCTCCTCTCAAACAATAAAATAAATTTTTAAAAAATATATATCTTTTACTCATAGAATTAGGGTAAAAACATTTTCTGATATAGAAATAGCAAAACCAATAAGCCATTGATTTACAAGAAAAAAGACTTTAAAGAACATACTTTAGGAAAAAGAAGAATGGTCTCAGAAGGTCTAGGATTCAAAAAGATTGATGAACACAGAGGTTAATTAACATGCACATAAATTTAACCAAACATTTCCACATAGAAATTATATCTTTTGAGGTTGTTTAGAAAAAGAACTAGATACTGAACACAAAAGCATATAAGTCTAGAAGGTGTATGCAAAATGTTAATGACTTACAAGGTTCTTGTATTATTTGTGAAGAGAGTTAAGATATTGACTAATTTAGAATTTGACTGAAGTACCTCATAAAATTTTAATGAAAGAATAGAGGGCATGTATAACATTCAAATCAGTGGGAGGGAGGGGGAATGGCATAAAGGGGAGTAAGAAAGGAGAAAAAAGAATTATAGAAAAAGCAGGACAAATATAAAGTACAAAGTAAAATGACTGAATCAAGGCAAATATGTCTACAATAACAATAAATGTAAAAAGACTGAACTCATCACTAAAATGACAGAGGTTATCAAAATTTTTTAAAAATCAACTACAGAAGAGA
>PVKE010053468.1:0-10034 GCA_004027555.1 Craseonycteris thonglongyai | reverse complement strand
ATCTCCCCTTAAAAAGAAGAAATAACTCCCAGTTGTCTGTATTAAAGCCCCCTTATTAGCATACTGACAGTTTTGACTTGTTTGGATTCAATTCTTTTTTAATGTTTTATAAGAATTACATACTACTACAGTTTTTGAATTAAAAATCAGCAAACTCACAATACTCAGAAAATTATTATTTGAAGTTATCCATTTGAAATTTTAAAATAAATTGTATTGAATTAAAAAATTAAAATAGAATTAAATCAATAAAAATAAAAGCATGCATAAAATTAGGTATATTCCCTCTTTAATGGTTACAAAGCCACAATTTTCTGAACTTGCATAGATTCTATCTGCACATTTGCAGATGAGCCAAGCCACTGACTAAAAATTCATTTCTCCATGTGGACCATACTCTGAGAATATGCACATTTAGAGAAATTAACTTATCTTAGTGTATCTCACATTTTAGAATGCACAGTGTTCTCATGTGCATCATTCATTCTCATGATGCCTATGTAGAAAAAGATTCAAATGAAGTACCTACTAAGGGGATTACTTAAAAGACCACATCTTCCATGAGCATGATGGTGACCAAGGGTCTCTTGAGATAAATCTTCTAGTGCAGACAATATTCAATAGTAATAGCACAGAAAAAACGTTAATGCCCTGAAATTTAGTTGTGGGAACTTTTGGTCAATCTGAGATTCCCACGTTACAGGTAGTGCGATTTGCCTCAAATCTTAGGAACTCCTTAAATCAAAGGTGCCCAGTGTTCTGTTACAGGATTAAAAGTGGAGTACAGCAGGATTAACCCAAGCAAGACACAGTGAGTCCTGAAATTAAAATGTTGACTAAAGAAGAAAACAGCTAGTAAACCAGGCTCAACACAATGGCGTAAGGAACCAAGCTGAAGACAAGTAGTGGTGACGCCTGGCACGGCTGAGGCAGACAGAAGCTGTGAACCCAGACATCAGGTCAGGATGTACTTTAAGGAAGAATGACAATGAGAAGAAAATGAGAAAGAAAGAGGAAGAGACTGAAGGAAGGAAGGGAGGGAGAGAGGGAAGGAGGGAGGGAGGAGAAGAGAAGGAAAGGGAAGCAAAGAGAAGAGAGAAAGGGGTGGAAGGGAGGGAGGAAGGAAGGGAGAGAGAAACTCATAGTCTACGTCTGTGGTCCCACAATGGGTGAAAGGTACTCTAGACCTGACATCAGCAAGTGGTGGACCAGGTCCACGGGACAGCCACAAATAGTCTTCAACACTGATGCTCTGTGCTAGTGAGAAACGATGGTGATATACCTCAACTTCCTAGTCTGGCCTCAGAAGTAGCTCTAATCCAGTACACACCTGAGTTCTTGATGGTTTAAGGAAGTGCAGAGCAGCTCAACAAGGCAGTGTTAGATGTTCTGCTTATAAGGTATGAGGGGGCATTGGTAATTACTTACCTGAAAACTATGTTATTACATTGATATCTTCAATTTATGGAGCAAGTCATGAAAATTAGCAAAAATGTAATGAGTGGGTGGAGTTTGATCACATAGATATGGAATCATTTTAATAATTTATCCAGGCAGCAAGGAATTCATTAAAGACTTATCTGCTCTGTGAATCATAAGTGACAAAATGATTCAGTGCCTTTTATATTTTCCTATGCTCTCTCAAAAATCATAATAAAAATAAACTAAAATTTTTCCAGAGGGAAGAAATACATGGGTAACAAAGTAAACTTCATAAATGAATAACTTTTTCTCAGGTCTTATTAGTACAAATATAGTATTACCTTTCACAAAGTACATAAGGAAATTTTCTTGAAATCTATTGCTCATTCTCATGCATAAATATGCATATGTCACTTAAAGTAAATAAGCCTAATCTGAAAATGTATATTTATATAGTAAGTATATTTACTTATTAAATATTGACTGAAAACCAATGCATATCAAGAATTATTGAATTATTTAATTGATCATTGCTTTTGAGTAGATTTTATTTTTCTTATAAAAGTATTCAATGTTGACTCTTAGCAAAATAAATAAATGCCTTTAAAATTGGATTTGTTGTATAATAACCAATATGTTCTCAAAATTTCATGATTATGGCTGGTTCATTAGGCAAAGTACTAACATTCACTTGAGTGTTAATTTAAATATACCCAGCAAGAGATGTGTTATTTCAAATATTGGTTGTTGTCACATAAATTATATTTCTTAAAATATTCTAGAATTTTTCTCCATATATATTTTATTATTGCCTATCAAAAATAAAATTCTGAAACACATTTTGCATGAATATTAACAAACTCAGAGAAAAAAAGATTTGTGTTACTGACTGTTTAATTATTTGCCAGTGGCTAGTTACTCTACATCAATAAATATAATAATTGAGCAATTCAATTCCTTAAAATTATACTTAAAAAAGTACAATAGTTCAAAAGATTGACTTACCAATATTTATTAATTCAGAGTAAATAACAGGATTATACATTTTTATTTTAACTCACTTTATGTAGAACTATTTAAAAAGAGAGAATAAAAATAATATGATGTGTAGTAAACTATGACCTTTTACCAAGAAATACTTTATGTTCATAAAGTTCCAATTAAATAAAATAATTAACAATTTTAATTTCACCCCAAAACAGGAATCAGGTGAAAATATTTACAAGAATATGTGGATATGGATGTGTGTTTCATTTACTTCAAGTTTGGGTTCCTAACAATATTGTTGGCTCAGAGGGCACGGTATGAAAGAAATGGAAATTGCTGTTAGTTTTTTAAAAATTATACAGGTTTGACCTATCTTGATGGACTGAAGGGATGGTGATGAAAACTGTAATCTTAATAAATCTCCCACAGCTAGAGGTTTAAAACTCATACTGTTTCAAATTAGTGAGGACAGCAATATTTATTCACTGCTGAATTCCAGTCAGCATGGCATTTCAGCAGGAAACACTTTATAAGACTTAAACTTATGAGTAGCAGAGTTGAGAACTTATGTTAAAGAAAAGGAACAGAAACTAAATACATTTAGTGATTCATTCTAAGTCAAAAAGGAAACAAACCAAATTTCATCATTTCCGTCTTTCTGTCTTTTCTCACTACCATTGGCTTCTATTACAAATAATAGCAAAGACTTTTGGCTTTAATTGAGTACTTAACACTGTTCAGAGAGGCATCCTCTCATTGGGCTAACACAGGATTAGTTACACAAAATAAATAAATATTATTCGCAACTCATAGAAGAGAAAACTGAGGTAATATATCCAGTTGTCCAAAATCAAATCTTACGTTCAAATGTGGGGTGTGACAACGAGCTATGTTAGATCAAGTTGTCAGATGACTAGGCCTCTGTCAACAGCTTATTTTGGTAGTGAGCTTGGAATCAACCATAAGGTTGATTAGCCAAGTGATCATGGGGCAAGAAGGTGTACAGTGAATGTGGCTGGATAGAACATAGTGAGAAAGGAAACCACGGAGCAGCCTCTCTACATATATTTGTCTTCACATTTATTCTCTTCTGAAGGCAGGAGACCACTCTTGGGTTTTCTCCCATCTCAGTGGCTACTTTCTCAGCCTCTTTTATTCAATATTGTTTTCTTTTCAATGGGGGAGCACTCCAAAATCTGGCCTTGGGGAAGCCTGGATGGCTCAGTGGGGTAAGCGCTCGCTTTGAAGCCCTGGGGACCGAGGATTGAATCCCGGCCCTGGCCTGTGCGGACACATATGCTGAACTGGGGTGTGCTTCCCGAATGCGGTGAGGCCTCCAGTTCAGTTAAAAAAAAACCAAAAACCAAAAAACAAAATCTGACCTTGTTTCCAACCACATGTAGATCCTTTGTGACTTGAGTCCATCCGATTGATTTTAACACCATCATCTCTACTCGTATGCAGATAATCCTTAAGTTTATAGCTGCATGTCCCCTTTCAACTGTGCATTAGTACAGGGCTGCAAATCTATAATACATCTGAAACTTAACATGTCTACACTAATCTCTTAGTTTTCTGTCCAAATTTGCTCTTCCAATTAATTCTAAATAAATAGCATTACTATTCACTACGTTGCTCAGCAAACAAACTGTAGAACCATCCTTAATTACTTTCTCTCTCTCATCTCATAATTAAACAACAAACTCCGTTAGCTCTACCTTGAATATATAACCCAAGGCTCACTACCTTCATGCATGATTACATTATATTATCTATTATCATTGTAGGAACCTCCTTCCATGTTCCTCTGCTTCCATTTTCAACCCCCTACCATCTGAAACCAGAACAATCCTTTCCAAATAAAAATAATATTAGGCCATTATTTTGCTAAAAGTCTGTATTCTTTTACTGGGTAGAGTAAATTATAGGAGCTATATATGGTTTGACCATTGGCTACTCTACGAATGTCATTTCCAACAACTTTCCCACTTATATACTGACATTCATGTTCATCATGAAACTGCTGTCTCAGGGCATTTGCACTTCTTGCCCCTTTGCCTGGAATGTTGTTTACTCATAGAGCTTCATGGATCCCTGCTTATTTGTTCATTTATTTGTTGACTGTCTTCCATACTTGAATGTAAGTTCCACTACAGCAGGATTTTTTCTGTCCTGTTTGCTGCTCTACCTCTAGTACTTAGAACAGTGCCTGGTTGGGAGTTGAGTAAAGGCAAAAAGACAGAAGGGCAGAAACTAAGAAAGAAAAGAATGATTAAAGGAAGAAATGCAGGAAGGTAAAAAGGGGAGAAGGCAGGAGGGGAAAAATGGAGTAAATTAAAGGAAATTTGTCCTGTAGTTTATACAAGGGACTATTGGGCATGTTTCTGTGCCAGGAAAGTAGGTATCAAGGAATAAACATCTAAGGCAGCTTAATTGCAGCAGTAGTTGAAACTACCTTTCAGTCAAACTGAAGCTAGCTAGACTTACTGGTTCTTGTTACAGGGGAAGACAGTTCCATCAGAGATAATTTTTTATAATATAAATAAGAGAAACATCTTTGAGAGATGTTTCCTTTGGCATTTTATTTAAAGTAAAGAGCTTCTGAGGAATTCAGAAATCCTATCTCAAAATAAGACCATAATAAAAATAATAATAATATTAACTATTATTTATAAGAGCAAGTATTGTATTGAAAATGAAGCTAATTAATTCTCTTGCAATCTAATAATTACTGAGTGTCTGCTTTGTGCAAAGCTTTGTTCTAGGCTTGGTTTTGATAATAAGGGTATATGTTCCAGGTAAGGAATAAAGATAGTAACATTAAATAGATTAAATGCCTTTTAAGCTAAAGTTTAAGTGCTATGAGAAAAACAATCATGAAACTGTCACAGATTTGTTTAATGGTGAAGCTGGGTTCAAGCCCTGTCTTGCTCAACATTAGAAGCTATCCTTTTCCAACTATAGCATTTTTTAAAGGAAAGAACATTTTTTATCCCCCCCAAATTATCTCAGTTATGACATAAAAAGAGTTCTGCAGTAGATAAATATAACCTGATTTACAATGTCCAGAAAGTTTAGATCTAATTTTGAAGGGCATTTTCATTGTTTCACCTCAGCATCTGATCTCTCTGTACTGTTCCATTTATTATATTTCAGTACTATTTTCTTGGCAATTTTAAGTATTAGACCCAACTTGGCACTTCAAAGAAAGACCTAAAGGATATAGGCGTATTTTAAGCAGAAAGACTACATTATCCATGAAACTATAAACTTTTTTTATAGTCAATATTAATCAATAATCAATATTTAATCATCAATATTACATTATATTAACTATTAAAATTAAATTGAGTTGAAAACTATAGGGGGCTGTCAGGTTTCTCTGTCTGTTGATAACTATCCCTTTGAAGCTTTCTCCTCCCAGCATTCTAGGTCAATGCACTGTTGCGATCTTCTTTCGACCCTCCTGGCATGCCTCATTAATTGCTTTTCTTGGTTCTGTCTCTTTTTCCTACCCTCTTTGTGGATTTGTGTCCTTGGGTTTTTATTCTTGACCTATCTCCCTTTGATTGTTATTAATTTCAAAGATCACTGATCCTCGGACTTTTCCCACCTCGTGGTCTAACACCACTATTCTACTACATTGATTATAGTGATAAACAATCTCAAATTCCTCTTATATTTTCACTCCCCATTCTCAATCCTTCATGGGTTTTTTTTTTTCAAATCTACCCCTTGAAACTTCTTCCAAATCTTCACAATCACTCTAACATCACCCAAGTCTAATTCACCATCATCTTTTGATACTACTGAAATACCCTTAACAAATCACTCTGTTTTCTTTTTGTCACTTTATAACCTATGTTTTATTAAGCATCCAGAGTAAACACACTTTTATGTAAACAAAACAAAACAAAACAAAACAAAATCCCAAAAAACCTTCCTGAAATCAGAAAAGAGAACTCACCCCAGTGCATAAGAGCTGTTAAATCTCAAAATCAAATTGAAAGGGCACACTGAATATAAAGAATGAGTTATGGATACATGTACAGTAAGATTTTTCTAGCCAAACTGACAATTTATTATAATCTTAAACAATAATCCAACCTCTTTGCTTTTATTCTATTTTCTGTATGATCCCACCATTGCTACAACTCCATATCTTAATACTGTCCACTTAACTTGTAAGGGTATACTCATACTGTAATTTGGGTTTTTATAATGTGTCCTGTTTATTTATACTTTGGGAACCTTGCATTAGCCCAGGGGTTGGAAAACTACAGTCTGAGAGCCAAATTCAGTCTACCACCTAATTTTGTAAATACATTTTTATTTGAGCAAAGCTATACTCATTACTTTTTGCTTTTTCGCTGGGGCTAATTTTGTGCTACAATAGCAGTATTGAGTTGTCGTGACAGATGCTGCCTGTTCCATGAAGTCAAAAATAGTTGGCCCTTCATAGAAAAAGTTTACTGTCCCCTGTGCTAGAAGGTTCCTCTGTCTGAATGCTCTTTCCTCTCACATTTATGTATTTTTCTTTATTTCATTCAGATTTATTTTTTTAAAGATTTTATTTTTTGAAAGAAGGTGAGACAGAGAGAGAGAGAGAGAGAGAGAGAGAGAGAGAGAGAGAGAGAGAGAGAGATGTGGGGAGGGCCAGAACAGTTTCCATAGTTATGCATCATCAGTTGTGATATAGTTTCATTCCACACAGGTGGATGTGGGGACATTCAGAGTGGGGACCAAACTGGGGGCCTCCTGCATGTGAGATGAGAACCTTCACCACAAGGCTTCCTGGTTACCAGTTGCTCTGAAGTTCAGCAGATGGGTGTGCATAGGCTGGGGCCAGGATTCAATCCCCAGACCTTGTGGTTGCAAAGCTAGTATTCAACCTGTTGAACTATCTTGCTATCCCCAGATTTCTTGTAAAATGTATTGCCCTATAGAAAGTCCTCTGATAACTAATATTCAGCTACTCCCAATTCCATTATCTAAATTTAAATCTCTTCACAGAAGGTATAGCTATCCAGTATATTATTTTTTAATATTTTAAACTATTCATTTATTTATGTTACTATTTCTTCCTAGAAGGTAAGCTTTCTGCTAGGACACTTGTTCATCTTCATAACTACTTATAACAATGCTTAACATGTAGCAGGTCCTCATCCAGTATTGAAAGAAAGGAAGAAAGAAGAATTATTATCTCAGAGTAAATATGCTTCTTTAATTTGAATGACTTCTCAGAGTATGGTCTAAAGAAGCAAATGGAAGGGAGAATACATAATTAATTAAATGCAAAACTGAGAAATAACAAGTCCTCAAATTCTAGTAATTTGGTGACATGATGAAATATAGATATGATCTTAAATACAACCTAAAATGTTTCATTAAAGTCCATTTCAACCAGTCAAAACATTATAAGGTAACAAGAATCAAGTTCAGGTTCAGTGGTTCTTCAACTTAACTGAATTTGAATTCTTATGTTATAGAGAATGAATCTGCAAATCAACTGCTGACCCAGGTGCCTTGGATTCACAGACATTAAAAATATGTCAAAGTGACAGTAAAATCATCTTAGGTCTCTCCTAGGCCATGAGCTGTCATGGATTTGAATCATTTATTTGCAACACTGGTAGACATTGGCATGAAATCACTGACTCATAAGCTGTACATCAGTTCCTACAAAACCATCTAGAAAGGCAAGCCATAGTTTCTCCCCAAAATTCATTCAAATTAACTCTCACTATGAATGATTGCCCTAGGATTATGATTCATTCATATTTTCAGTTGTTCATTCATTCATTCATTCCTTTATTCACTCACTTGTCAGTATATTTCAAGACTGAGAACACAGTTTTAAAAGAATGCCCCTGTCCCTGAAGAGTTTACTGTTAAACCACAGATTGAAAGTTTGGTGTTATATCTTTTTTCTTCTGAGATTCCCTCTGAATCTTAGGGGAAAAGTAAATACCTCAGATGGTTACTGTAAGATGTGCATGCTTGAGCTGGGAGATGAGCTAAAACAAATTAAATGTCTTGCCACTTTGTAGTTTCTAAGTATATGGTGGTGTGGGGTATGTTAAGATATAATCATCAAAATCAGAGACAAAATATTGTATTCTATGAACTCTATATGTAAGCAAAAATCACGATACTTGATGTTCTTGGAGTATGCTTGGTGGCTAAATACACTATATTTTAGAGTGCTGAATAGCTGACCACACTATGAGAAGCAAGAGGAGACTGAAACAAGTTCAAGATCAGTACAAATGAGTTTCATTTAGACTATATTCCTTGACTCATTGATGGTCAAGGTGTCTCCAGCATATATGAACCTTTCTATCAAAACACAATAGGGAATATGGGGCACACTCCTTTTGAAAATAATTATACTACAATAACTTTTGATAAATAGCAAGTGGTTAAAACTTAATGTCTGTCTATGTGATAGCAAGTGGCTATAGAAAATGAGCTGCCTATCGTGGATGAAGTGTTATTTGGTCCACCAAACTGTAATTTTAGCCATGGTAACAGAACTCCATCACTCAGGTAAAGATGGTATATATAATACTGGATTCCATCAGAGCCTGAGATGCCAGCAAATTGCAGTAGCAATTGCCTTCAATTCTTACTGTTTTTAAATGTACACAATTGCCGTATTTCCTTTGATCTATATCTAATGCAGCCTTGGGGAGTTTATGATAAACTAACTAATAGATGAAAAAATACAGATGATATTCTGACGTACCACAAAAGTAGTCTACTTGACCTCATAGCTATACATTGGAGAAGAGAAACCAATGGGAGAAGCTTAAGTAGCACAACTAAGTACCCCCTCTCTTTGGAAGGAGAAATAGCCAGAGATAAGTTTTCACTTTGGATTATGGCAGGGGCTAATATTTGTCCAGACGATCAGTGAAATGACAAGAACAAACAGAATGGTAATAATAAGATGCCTTGGGAGAAGATATATAGGAATGGACATTCTATAATGGGCGTTGATGGAAGGATTTTGTCCTATTTTAATTTCCCACAAAACCAATCCCAAAAGACATTCACTATAATATATGGTGGCTAGGAGAACTCAGTCTCCAAATATGAAAGGATTTGTAAAGTTATGTTAGATAGCAAAGATGAAGATTATCAGATTATCCATAGGCTCAAAAATGTATTCTTACCAACTCTGGCTATTACTATCACATAGTACTAAACTGTTGTGGTGGGCTGAACAATGGCTCCCAAATATGCCCACCTAACATCAGAACCTGTTAATGCTACATTGTGTGGCAAAAAAAAGTATTGCAGTGACATAGAAAAATTATCCTGGGTTGTCTAGGTGGTCCAGAATACAGAGACCCAGAAACCCAAAGTTGGTTTTTTTTTTTAAGATTTATTTTATTGTTAGAGAGAATGGAGAAAGAAAAAGAGAGAGAGAGAGAGAGAGAGAGAGAGAGAGAGAGAGAGAGAGAGAGAGAGAGATAAAGAGAGGGAGGAGGGTAGGGCCCAGAGCCGTTTCCATAGTTGTATATCCTTAATTGTGATAGTTTCATTCCACACAGGTGGATTTTGGGGCATGCAGGGCAGAAACTGAACTGGAGACCTCTCACATGGGACGTATAACCTTC
>PVKE010053467.1:0-10035 GCA_004027555.1 Craseonycteris thonglongyai | reverse complement strand
TGCGGACCCATATGCTGAACTGGGGAGTTCCCCCAGTTCAGTTCTCTCTCTATCTCTGTATCTCTCTCTTTCTCTCTCTCTCTCTGTCAAAAACAATAAAATAAATAAATCTTTAAAAAAAATGTGAAGACAACTAGTAATAAACTAAAATTAGGCTGTAAATTGCAAATGACTAAAAGAGGAAACAAAAGGAGAGTATAAACAATATAACAAACATGAAAAAAGAGATACAAAGTAAATAAAGTTAACAGTTTTTGGTTTGTTTGGTTTTTTTCCAATATTTTAGTAAACCAAAAAGTTGGCAAAGTAAATGGAAACAATATTCTTATGAAAATTTATTCTTGTTTTGTAAAAAGAGATGCAATCATACCTTGGTATTTGACTGTTTTGATACTCATCAAATTTGATACTTGACACATTTTGATGCAAAAATTTTGTCCTGGTACTTGTCATTTGTTTGTTAGAACTTGTCAATGTCTATTGCTGGTGACTTGCTACACTTTCCAGCTGAAACTAGGGGTCACTTGGAAGTCACATGGTAACCCTTGCCCTGTTCTCATCCCCTTGTAGTCTTATCTCAGATTCTGTGCTTATTCTGTGTACTTTTGCACTTTTTTTCTCATCATGGGTTCTAAGAAAATGAGAGGTGATAGTGCTGAGCAGAAAATAAAATTACTTTATACGACCATTGAGCAAAAAAGAAAAAAATAATTATAGCCAAATACAAGGGTTATATTTGCATGGCTGATCTTTCTAGGAAATACAGCATGCCTAGAACAATAGACTCCACCATCAAGAATAAAGAAATAATAAAAAGAAAAAGGCTGATGTTGCCAAAGGAGTTAAAGCAGTAACAAAGCAGCATCCCGAACACTCGAGGAAGATGAAAAGCTGTTATTAATTTGGTAAATAAGAAGCAATTAGCAGGTGACAGTGTATCAGAAGCCACGATATGTAAAAAATTGAAAGTGTTGTATTTGTATTTATTGAAAAACAAACTGGAACTCAGGGATGAGAGTGTTGAAGTTTTTAAGACCAGCCATGCTGGCTTGATAATTCTAAAAGGAGGACCAGTATTCACAGTGTTGGGAAGCATGGTGAGGCAGCAAGTGTGAATAAAAAGGTTGTTGATGCATTTGTCAGTGAATTTCAGCACTACAAAGAGGCTAAAGGGTTTTATTCACAACCAAGTTTTTAACTGTGATGAGAATGGACTTTTTTTGCAAAGAATGCTGACTAGAACCTATATCAAAAAGGAGGAGAAGGTGTTACCAGGCCACAGACTAAGGTGTTACCAGGCTCTCACTACTCTTGTGAGAGAATGCTACTGGGAATGTAACACACAAGCCTTTACTCGTCTATCACAGTGAAAACCTGCAAGTTTTCTAGAAGCATAATGTCATAAAAAGCAAACTCTATGTGATGTCGAGGAAAACCAACAAAGCTTGGGTCATGAAGCAATTTTTCATCGAGTAGATAAATGAAGTGTTTGATTCCTCAGTGAATAAAAATGTTTGCTGGAGAAAGGCTTGCCTCTGAAAGCTCTCCCACTTTGGGGCAATATGCCTGCCTCCCAACTTCAGGCTTGGAGGATGACTTACTGGAGGAGTTTAGCTCCATCACTATGAGGTTCCTGCACCCCACAACACTACTCCTCTCATCCAGCCCATGGACCAGCAGGTCATTTCAAACTTCCAAAAGTTGTCCAAGGTGCTTTTCCAGAGGTGCTTTGAGATCACCTCTGACACCTAGTTGACCCTCACAGAATTCTGGAAGGAGCATTTCAATATCCTACACTTTACTATCAAACAATAAAATTTACAATTATACAAATTTAAAAATTTTATATTCATAAAATAGTGAATTCAATTTGTTTAAAATTAAGAAAGAAAATAAGAAATAAGTTTGAGAAAAGAAGTAGTAAATATAAAAACACATTTTAATTTATTTGTAAACAAGATATTTATAGCGTAGGTCATTTAAAATGCATAAAACTGAAAACAACAAAGGAGCAAGACAAACAAAGAAACAAAAACTCATAGACACAGGCAACAGTGTAGTGGTTACCAGAGGGTAAGGGGGAGGTCAAATATATAATGATGTAAGAATCACTGACTGTGGGGGAAGCACACAATGCAATCCATAGATGGTGTACTATACAAATGTACACTTGAAACCTATATAATGTTACTAACCAATGTACCCCAATACATTTAATAAATACATAGAAAAATATAAATTAAATATAGTTAATTCTTTAAAATAAAAAGCAATGGTATGTGTTTCTAAGTAAATCAAAGAAAGGATAAGACAGTTTACAATGAAAACTGAGAATGCAGAAATAATTACAGATGTAAGAATATGGGAAGAAGTAGCAGGAAGAATATTTCAGTCAAACAGTCAATTTAAAAATCGGTATAAAAAAGTTGACTTCTCAGAAAACTTGTAAGACAAAAAAGTGACTCAAGATAGAAAAGAAAATATAACCAGATCAATAATTACAGAATATATTAGATAAGTTAAAAAATAGTTCCAGGCAAAGATGTTTTTACCATTTAGTTATTTAAAATCTCCAAATAACAGATATTTTAAGCACTATTTGAACAGGGTAGAGAGAAAGAAAGCTTTATAAAATATATTTCTGTGTGAAAGCTGGGATGGCTCAGCAGGTTGAGCGCTCGATTTGAAGACCTGGGGACCGAGGATCGAATCCCAGCCCCAGCCCAGGTAGACCCAGTTCTTGCTGGGACCTAAGTGGGAGGCTCCCGGCCTAGTTCCTGCCCTGTGCAGCCCCATGCCCACCTATAGAGTAGAACTATGTGGAAAAACTGATGTAAACTATGGAGACTGCTCTGGGCCCTCCCCCCTCTCTGTCTTTCTCTGTCTGTCTGTCTGTCTCTCTCTCTGTCAAAAAAAATAAAAATAAATCTTTAAAGTATGGCCAAAGATGAAAATCAACGAATATACTGTAGATGTCATATATATCAAACTAGTTGCATCCTTTTCTTTTTAATGTAGGAGTCAGTGTCAGCGAGATATTTAGATTGATGTTAAAATGGCCACAAACTCATCTGTAAAGTAAAATATCCCCATTGTAATTTGCTGCTATTCATCTCAGTGAACAGTGCTCATGCCCAAAACACCATAAATGAGTACTGAGCTATTTTAATTTATTCATTTCCACTCTCAATGGTATGTTAACATCTCTTCAGAGCCCATTTTTGTAGGTGGGCCTAGCAGCAGTTACTGCTTAGGCAAATGTGGAAGGCCCAGGAGCCTTGTACACTCTGAAACTAACTATAAAATCAGGGTGAGAAAAAATAGACAAGTGCATTAAAGTGTTATAGGCTGAGAGTGAAGAAGTCCGCCACTCTGAAAAACTGGAAAGTGCTTCTTCTCGGGTATGGGTCAGGAAAATATTAAACGAACACTGTTTTACCAATTAGGTTGGAGAAGGGAATGTCAAAGATAATAAGACCAGTGAGAAGTCTCACAGAGTTTCAATATGTGTGCAACAATAGGAGTGGGAAGGAAAACAAGAGGGCCAACATAAGAGATATTAGCAGTTCAATAAATTGATTGATTTATTCTACCAAAATTGAATATTTCCTATAGCAAGTGTGTTTTCAACGAGATAATATGACAGGCTAGAAAATAATAATAATAAGCAAAAACTGGTACCATTCTTTTAAGAAGTCACAGACTAGAGTGGTTAAAGGTACAAGTTCTAACAATTAAGTTTGCGAACACGGCAGCGTCTGCTTTTTGTTGGCAACACTGCACAGTTGGTGAGGTTTCATAATATTAGTATATCAGTGTCTCATAGCTGAGATTGTATCAATGTGTGGCAGTGTCTGGCTGAGGGGTGTTCATTATTGTTGCTCATTTTTGTTTGTCATCAAGAGAATGTCAGAGCTTGAATTAGACCAATGAATAAACATTAACTCTCTTGTTAATTTTGGCAAGATTTGAAGTGAAATCAGAGACACATTAATTCAAATTCATGGGGATAATGCAATGAAGAAAATGGCAGTGTACACGTGGATTAAATGTTCTACTGAGGGGAGAGAAAGTGTCACTAACGAAGATAGGTGAGGGTGGCCAATAATGAGCATAACTAACAAAAACATTGCAAAAATTCAGCAAAGTATGTATCAAAATCATAGGCTGACTATGAAAAGTGTAGCAGACCAAGTCAACATTGATAGAGAAACAGGAAAATGTGAACTGAAAATCTTGGCCTGAGAAAGGTGTGTGTAAAAATGACCCCAAACAATCTCACAAATGAACAAAAGCAAAGGAGAGTGAAAGTTTGCCAAGACCTTTTAGAAAAGCAAGACGATGTTTTGGGCCATGTTATCACTGGTGATGAAACATGGGTGTATGAATATGATCCTGAAACAAAGCATCAAAATGCACAATGAAAGTCGGCCAATTCTCCGTGACCAAAAAGTTTCATCAGTCCATATTGAGTCCAAATAACATTGCTAGCCTTTTTTGATATCTGAAGGATTGTTCATTATGAATTTTTACCACCTGTATAGTCAACCAAATTGACAATTTGGAAGTGCTGAAAAGGCTGTATGAAAATGTGAGACAAAAACAACCTGAACTCTTCACCAACAACTCATGGCTCTTGCATCACGACAATGCACCAGCTCACACAGCATGCTCTGTGAGTAAGTTTTTAGCCAGTAACAGATATCTGTGTTGGACACCCTCTCTATTCACCGGTCTGATCCCCAATGACTTTTTTCTTTACCAAAAAGTAAAATAAATATTGAAAAGAAGACATTTTGATGATATTGAGGACATCAAGGGTAATATGAAAACAGCCCTGCTAACCATTCCAAAGAAAGAGTTTCAAAATGCTTTGAAGGGTTGACTAGACACTGCCATCAGTGCGTAGCTTCCCAGGGGAGTACTTCAAAAGTGACAGTAGTGATATTTAGCAATGAGATATGTAGCACTTTTTCTAGGATGAATTCACAAACTTAATTGTCAGGCCTCATATGTCAACAAATAATAAAGCTACACTAATATCTTCTTCATAAAATTGGTGATTGGTAAGAAGAAACCAAATATGATAATGAGGTTTCTAAGCCACATAATGAGAACTGACCAGGCAAAGGAGCAGGTCTTCTGTAAAACAAGAAACCTCAACGACTTTTGAAAAGTGTATAAAATTAAGAAAGCAATGCAATTACTTAGCAGAATTTTTAAAATTGAAAATAGTTATCTCTTCTATGGCAGAGGATATACTTAGGCAATGGACATTCAAAGATTTATGTAACACATTCCAACTCCTCACAAGTCCAGTTGAAATTAAAAATACATTGACAATTAAGGGGAGAGTAATATGCTTTGTTAAATGGATTTGTCTATTTACAAAACACTTTTTTTTTACTTTATTGTATTTGATCTTATGCTAATGTTGTGAGATAGCAATTTAGTAATATTAGATTTATCATCCCCATCTTATGATACAAATAAGGAAATTGAGTAATAGAGAGGTTTATTGACTGAACCATAGTTAGAAATTTGCAGATCAAGAATCTGTGTTTTCTAACTGTGATTGACTTTTGCATTCAAGTAATAATAGTTTTCAAAAAATAAATGGATTTCTCCTCATTATTGCAATGGTAAAAATACAAAACAAAGAATGCCTATAGAAAACCAGAAAATCAATCATATCACTCAATGATTCAGTAAATTATTTGGAAATGTGCCCCCATGATGTCATTTATCTGTGTTGTTCACCTTGTTTACTGATTTGACCAAACATTTTGACATGACCTTCAACATAGACTTATGGCTTAACGTGTTAGAAAAATATTTTACACAATGACTCAAAATGTCATTTAAGTAATCTGCCCAGATTGCCTTGCCGCCCCTCACACAATTTCTTATCACACAAACTATCAGATGAGGGCAACAGAGACAGCGTAATTCATGCAGATGGTTAGGAAATGACAATGATTAGGCTGTGTCCTGTCTCATTTCCATTTTAATGATGGCAGAGAAGAGAGAAGGCAGTGAGAGGGTGAAAGGCCAAACCAGGGTTTGCATCCTTGTCCAACTCTGCAGTTCTCTAGTCACCCGGAGAAGCAACACACACATGGTATACTAGCTGTTCCTTGTGTAACCCTGGACCGCACGTGTTACCTAAATCTGAAGATTAATTTGAGAGGTTGCTATCAAAACTTCTCCACAGAATTGATAACCTCAATGTAAAAATATAATGAAATATATTTATTAAGTGCCTACTACCTGTTAGGCCCTTTTACCCATTTAAAGCATTGTAATATAAGGATACATTGTCAGTTATGAAATCTGAATCTCAGGGAACTTACATACTTATACCTATTAATGATAAATTTATTAATTAATAGTAGAGGAAATGCTCCCTTAGATCTAGGCAATTCAAACCATGCTAAGGTGCAACATGTTTCTAAAGGGCCTAGTTGAGAATGATGTTTATGAAAAAGTCACCAGAGTAAACGCAAAAACTAAGGAGGCAAGAATTACCTGAAATAGTGAGAGAAAAAAAATTAAAGATTATGAAACAAGGACAAGGTCTGGGAGTCAGACGTAGATGGTGATGTGTCTTTGTATTCACAAACTCAAGGGTTTAAGAGCTCATGCGAACAGTGTAGTTAAAGTACACATTTATAACAGTTGAATTCCCTCATGTGGTCTACCAAACTGTCATCCAGCTGAGTAGGTGCCTCTTCTACAGCTTTCTATATTATTAGGTTGGTGCAAATGTCATTGAGGTTTTTGCATTGTTGAAATTTGTCATTTGATATTGGAATACATTCCCAAATGTGGTTATGTTATACATCATTTTAATGTGCATTTCTCACTTTATGTTTTTTGGGGATTTTTTGTTTGTTTTTTTGCTAATGCCTTTTAACACTTGATGTTTATTTTTAATTTATTTTAGACTATGGAAATGATGTTAGACAAAAAGCAAATTTGAGTGATTTTCTTATTTGAGTTCGAAATGGGTTATGAAGCAGTGGAGACAACTCACATCAACACTGCATTTGGCCCAGGAACTGCTGAAGCATGCACAGGGCTGTGGTGGTTCAAGAAGTTTTGATGATGAGGAGCATAATGGCCAGCCATCTTAAGTTGACAATGACCAATTGAGAGCAATCATAGAAGCTGATCCTTTCACAACTTCATGAACAGTTGCCCAAGAACTCAACATTGACCATTCTACAGTCATTTGGCATTTAAAGCAATTTAGAAAGGTGAAAAAGCTCAATTAAGTGGGTCCCTCATGAGATAACTGAAAATAAAATATCATCATTTTGAAGTGTCTTCTATTATTCTATGCAACAAAAATGAACCATTTCTCAATTGTGATGTGAGATGAAAAGTGAATTTTATACAGCCAGCAATGACCAGCTCAGTGGTTGGACCGAGAAGAAGCTCCAAAGTACTTCCCAAAGCCAAACTTTCACCAAAACAAGGTTATGGTCAGTGTTGGGTGGTCTGCTGCCGGGCTGATCCACTATAGCTTTCCGACTCCCTGCAAAACCAAACCATCTGAGAAGTACACTCATTGCATCAAAGAGATACACCAAAAACTGCAACACCTGCAGCTGGCGTTGGTCAACAGAAAGGACCCAGATTCTTCTCCATGACAATGCCTGACCACACATTGCACAACCAACACTTCAGACGTTGAATGAATCAGGCTACAAAGTTTTGCCTTATCTTCTGTATTCACCTGACCTCTCACCAACCAACTACCACTTCTTCAAGAATCTCAACAACTTTTTGCAGGGAAAACACTTTCACAACCAGCTGGATGCAGACAACTCTTTCCTAGAGTTCATCGAATCCCCAAACAGGGATTTTTACACTACAGGAACACACATACATATTTCCTGTTGGACAAAATGTGTTGATTGTAATGGTTCCTATTTTGATTAATAAAGATGTGCTTGAGGCTAGTTATAATGATTTAAAATTCATGGTCCAAAGCTGCAATGATTTGTGCACCAACCTAGTATGTCTGTTATATCTTGTACCACAATTCACATCCTCTCAATCCCCCTTTATTTCTTCCATTGCTGCACCAGATAATTTTATGGAGGGTAAATTGACAATGTTTTGTCATATATCTATATATCTATATATCTATATCTATATCTATATCTGACACACATATATTGCTCTCATAGACTTTCTCCAAGACCATAGGCAGACATCTACAGGAACTCTCATGTGGCAATGAGAAGGATTTAGCACCTCTTGTGGCAACTCTGACCAGTGGTCCATGAGAACTAGAAAATAAATGCTTCAATCCTTAAGCAGAAAATCTTGAGGCAAGTTATGTAGAGACAAGTCTATCAGAATTGAGCGCCAGCTGCCAGAGCAGTGACAAGTTCAACAATGAACCCTTGCATTCGCTTTCTTTTTCCCTCTTTCATACTTGCCCTTTTCCCATTCGCGTTCCCTTAAATTACTTCCTAAAGCAAACTACCAGCATATATCTATTTGTGTCTGTGCTTTCAGAGAAGCCCCAACTATGATAGAGAGGGCACTTCTGATGAGCATGAGGACAGGCACTTTCTAGTCCTGATCTAAAATGTGGAGTGGCCTCAAGGCTTTCTGTTCTCATTTACTTGTGTCTCATTAATTTCCATGTACTTAGCCCTTGACACAGACTTTATACCCATTAAAGGGATCCATAACACATTCATGATGTATACAGTGAATAGATGTATTCACAAACCAGTGGAGTAAATGTGGCCAAGATTAATGTGATTTTGAGTTAATCTGTAAGGTTGAAGGAAAGAGACCCAAGCAATGTCCTCCAAAACTAGGCACAGGCAAAGTGGAAAATCTGAAGGAGATTAGGCTTCCTTTAGTTCCCATTATGACACTCCAGTAACATATAAGACTGATGTAAACACAGTTAGTCTGTATTATTGATCATAAGGATACTGACATTTTATGTATTGAATGATTACATTTTTTTAATTTTTTTTTATTGTTAAATTTAATGGGGTGATATTGGTTGGTAACAATTAGATAATTTCCCAATGTACAAGTCCACCTCACATCACCCATGCATCACATTATGTGCCCACCACCCAGAATCAGGTCCCCCTCCACCACCATATCTCTGGTGCTCACTCCCACCTCCCCTCACAACTCTCCCTCCTCTCTTCTCCCCCCTCTCCAGGTAACCACCAAAATATTGAGTGTGTCCATGGTGCCCTCTCCCTCCTTCCCTCCCTCTCTCCCTTCCCCCTTCGTCCCCTTCCCTCAGGCAATCACCAAGTTATTGAGTGTGTCCATAGGTCTCTGTGTCTTTGTTACTTTCAGTTTTATATTCCACCTATAAGTGAGGTCATATGTTTCCGGATTCTTTCATTCTGACTTATTTCGCTTAATAAGATGGTCTCTAGGTCCATCCATGTTGTCACAAATGACTGTATTTCATCATTTCTTATCACTGAGTAGTATTCCATTGTGTAAATGTGCCACATCTTCTTTATCCAGTCATCTATCGAAGGGCATTTTGGTTGTTTCCATGTTCTGGCCACTGTGAACAGTGCTGCGATGAACATGTGAGTACAAACATCTTTAAAGATTAAGGTTTTCAGGTTTTTTGGGTAGATGCCCAGTAGAGGGGTGGTTGGGTCATATGGTAATTCCATTCCTAATTTTTGAGGAATCTCCATACAGCCTTCCATAGTGGTTGTACCAGTTTACATCTCCACCAGCAATGTATGAGTGTTCCCATTTCTCCACAGCCTCTCCAGCACTTGTTATCCCTTGTCTTGTTAATTATAGCCATTCTAAAAGGTGTGAGATGGTATCTCATTGTGGTTTTTATTTGCATCTCCCTAATTGCTAGTGAAGTGGAGCATTTTTTCATATATCTGTTGGCCATATGTATGTCTTCATGAGAGAAGTGTCTGGTAAGGACATCTGCCCATTTTTTAATTGGATTGCTTGCTTTTTCTTGTTGAGTTGTACAAATTCTTTGTATATTTTTGATATTAGCCC
>PVKE010053466.1:0-10035 GCA_004027555.1 Craseonycteris thonglongyai | reverse complement strand
TTCTTAACCTTGCTCTGTGCCGTAGACCCAAGTCAATGGGTAAAACCTATGTAGCTATCTCAGAAGAATGTTTTTAAACGCGTAAAATAAATTACACAGAATTATAAAGGAAGCAACTATACTGCATTAGAGTCATTAATATCACTGGAGTTGGGGTTCTCAGGTTCCCCAAGACAGAAATTGAGAGAAACCCCAGAAACAGTTCCAGACAAATTTTATTAAGGTTATACACAGAAGAGAGGGAGATTCTCTGAACTGGCCCACAGGCTGGCTTGGTTTGGCTGGTTTTGTAAGCTGGGACAAAGCAGGCTTTCATGTAAAGGTGGGCTCTTTTAAAATCATGACATTTTTGAAAGTGGCAGGCTTTCAGCTACATTGCCTGGTAACTATGTTCGCCCCTGTGCTATAGGACAAGCACCTCAGGAAGGTTACTTAGGGGTCAAATCCTGATCAACTGCACATGTGGAATGGTGGTTTCAACATCTGTATGGAAGTAAATGGTTAGAAGGGTGATAATAATCAGCTCCTTCTGCATTTTTCTGCATGGAGTGATGGGTTGGTGGCATTCTTGAGGTCAGCTTATTCCTCCTGGCCATTCAGAATTCCTCTGGCCCCAGGCCCAAGTCCATATGCTGTCTCAATCAAGGTATTAAAGTGTGATATATTAAAATGTGATATGCATTTGCCTATTAATATATTGCAAGTAACCATTTAAATATAATAATTATTATAATTTCCAACTATGCACGTGCTTAGATAATATTCTGAGATACCTGCAACAACGTTCTACGGCATGACAGAACAAGAGACCCTCCTGACATGTGATTTGCTGCCTATAATAGAAATTGAAGGGTATGTCATATTTCAAGTAGAGTCTGGTAAAAATAAAGATGAATTTTTTTTTTTTTTTTTTTACTAATCAGTATTACAGAACCCTTGAATTCACAGACCCTTTCACAGACCCTTTGGAGATCCATGGACCCCAGGTTAAAAATAGTATGGTCTATCCTAATGCTGTAAAATGTAAACACCTCTTCTGTACCAGTTCACTGTGGTGGTAAGAGAATGGTATGGGATGATTTTGGAAAACAGTCCAATCCACTGAGCCACCTAGGGGATTAAAACATAAGACAGTTCTTAAACTCTCATGTCAGACACCCCATTATCTATCTAGGCAAGGACAAAGAAGTACTTGAAATTAGTATTTCCCAAATAGTTCCTTGATCTCCTCACACTGAACTGGCCAGTGTCATGGTCTCAAGGAAACAGTAAGAAGCCTATCTTTCTAAACAGGGCTCACTGATGGGCTACAGAGCAAGTGTAGACCTAGAGACTGGTAGAACAAGGCCCACCCATCTATGAAGCAGCTTCACGTGTTCACAAATGGATGGCACTCGGCGCGGTTTTCACTTCATAGTAAAATACTATAGTGATGTTGAGGTGTATTGCCATGCTTTGCCTGGTTTGGAAGACAAGCGATTCCAAATACGAATTGCGGTTTGCCATTCTCTCCAGCCTTAACTCCCCTCCAGCAAATAGCCACGTCTTAGCTTTTGCATTTGTGAGCTACTGCCTGATTCTAATCTTGACAGACTATGGGGAAGGTAGAGGCAGGGAAAGCCCTGGTAGGAGAGCAGCACTTTTTTTTTTTTTTAATTTTGCCTACACTCCATACAAATAAACTATACATGACTTAAGAGCCCACGAACGATTTAGAAACTCACCCTCGATGGAAAAGGAAAAACCTAAATAGGTGTTTTTTGAATAAGATCCTCTCAGACAAAACATTTTTAGAACACTTACTCACCATATCACAGTATTCGATAGATGTTTATTTTTTTTCTCAATAATAACAACAACTTGTTAAAAATGCTGTCCAACCAATCTGAAAGCTAAGCCGAGGAGGAAGGGGATGCTTGTCATTGCCTCCTCTCCTTTCAAGCCACCACAAATATTATGCTCTTGCTATTTTGTTTAACTTGGGCCGAATTCACTTCATAGAGTAACAGGGAGGGAGAGTTGGGTCCATTAAGAATAAACTTCAAAAACCCTCTGGCTTTGGGGCTTTCTTGTGTTATTTCACCTCAAACCCAGAGGATATGAAAGATGGGAAGATTAGGGAGGGTTTTGCCCTGGCCCTTCTTTTACTGAATGGCTTCATAAATGCCAATTGAAATAATTATCAAGCCATTATGATGATTTGCATTAAAAATGGTAACTTAAGCAAGCAGTCCCTGGGCTTGAAGGAGGGCAGTTGGGGGGTAGCATTTAATGTTATAAAAGGTCCATTGAAGCCACACTGGCTTTCTGGCTTTCTGAGGATTACCGCACAGTAGTTCACAAAAAGGTTATTCTTCCAGCTCTGTTTATACTCACAGTCCTTACAGTGCAGGCTCCCAGTGCACCCATTCCTGGCATTGATTTGTGCCTCTGCCCAAATTCTCATCTGGCACAGATAAGGCTGCAGCTTCTGGAGATGGTGATGCAATGCTTGGAGCATGGCAGAACAAAGAAAGGGCCTCTTCTTATCAACACTTCCTTTTGCTGTGAGAGAAAATACCAGAGGCCCTGGGGTACCATTTCCGACTCCGCCCACCTCTAACTGCCCAACTGTCCCATTAAAGCTCATGGCTTACCCTGGATCCCCTTTGAGGATCTACTTAAAAAACAAACAAACAAACGAGCAAACAGAACTAGGCAGGATATTATGAAGGTCAAATTCTCGTTACTCACCACTTTTCTCAGTGAGTGAAGCAGTTACCGTATAAAAGGCACCATCTTGGTTTTGTAAATATCACAGCCATTAAAGGAACTGATGGAGGGAGAGAAGTGTGTAATCTGCCAACCGCCAACACTATCTGTGGCAGTTCTGAAAGGTACAGGAAGAGGGACACAGCCCAGATACAGGACCATGTGGCACTGGAAGATATCTCATAGGTGATGGGGTTCAGAACACATTACCCCCAAATATTGAGCCTTGGCATACTGAATATTTCAAGATGAAGGAATTTGAGAAATGGCGTATGCATGACAGACTCTGACCTTTCTCCAAAGCAGGTCAGAAACCCTGCACCCAGGGAAAAGGCCTTGTATCTGAAGATTAAGGGACACAGAGGGACATCTGAATGAACAGGCCTTGCTAAATTTTCCCCAGTTTACTTCATTTACTCCATACTCTATCCTATCATGTTTTTCCATGACTCTTCATCAAACCTAGCACGACAAAATTTAGGTTTAACTGTTTCTTCAGGTCTTCATTTCCTTAGGAAGGCTTCAAGTCTTGTAAAACTTAACGTTAAATGGGATGTTGAGATAGCTCAGCAGTTGCGCTCTTAGCTCACTATCGCAAGGTACAGGGTTTGATTTCTGGCCCCACCCCATGCAAACCCATATTGTGGCACAACTGGTAACCACTGGGATGGCTCAGCAGCGAAGGTTCTCACCTCCCTTATGGGAAGCTCCCAGCTGGGTTCCTGCCCCACGCCACCCAACATTCACCTTTGTGGAATGAAACCATGTCACCACTAATGATGTACAACTATGGAGACTGCTCTGGGCCCTTGCCCCCTTCACATGCTCTCTCTCTTTCTCTCAATTAGTCAATCAATCAATCAATAAGTTCTTTAAAGAGTATACATTAAATTTGTATGCTTTTCTTCTGTTAATATGCCTTTGTCAGTTTAATTTTCAGACATAGCCAGCCCCTAAGAGGGTCAAGGAAAACTTTTTCCTCCTCTATACAGGCCCTGCCTTAAACATTTGGTGAAGGTGACCAATTATGCCCCATAGAGCACCTCAACCAGATAAGCAGCACTGGTTCTCAATGGTAGTTTGTGGCCAAAACTGCCAAGGAGATGGTTAATATTTGTGTTTGTACTATCCATCCCCAGAGAATCTGATTTAACAAATCTGTTGTGGACCAAGGAATCTAGTTTTAGTAAGCACCAAGTAACTCTGCTGATGCAGGTGGAAGAATGAACACTGTTTTTAAGGGTAAGCTCAAATACAATGATTTTTTAAACATCTGATAATAAATCTAAAGAAAAACTCACAAAACTGTATCTGTACAGATTAGTGAATCCTCACAAAATATACACTTCTGTTATCCAGCAACCTCATTAAGAATGTTATGAGCATCTCAGATGTCCACCATATGTTCATTCCTAGTAATAACTCTCACTGAAGGTATCCTGACATCTAACACTATAGATTATTTTTACCTGTTTGTGAACTTTACATATATGGCATAATAAAGAATGTACTGTTTATGTCTTCTTTTGTTCAATATATTTGTGATATTCATCTGTAATGTTGGGTATAGTTACAATCCATCACTTGCTTTCTTTAAAAAAAAAATTAATAAAAAAGGTTCTTTTCTCAGCATTTCCTTTGTGGTAGGTGGGTCTTGTCAGTGCGAGACCTTAAGAACTATCTTAAATATTATTTCTTAACTTTTGATATTGTTATCCTCCCTTCAGTAATGAGTTGATCCCAGGCATTGAATGCAGAACCCCCTTGTGATGTGCCTAGATTATTGTTTGGCATTTACTATTTATTTTGTTAAATCTTCTGCTGAAAGGAATACAACACAATGGACTAAGAAGACAGTGCAGGATAGACTGAAGGAAGTATCCGTGTGTAACATGCACTCAGTCATTGAACCAAAACACTGAAGATGAACTAATGTGCAATGTAGACACATGTACGTGTTGGATATCAGTGACAGATCTTGTCAGAGTCAGGGAACAAAATTTTTCTTCAATGGTTTTGGCTTCCTTGGTGATCCTCTGTCATAGTCTGCATTCTCCCAGACATGGTCCCTGATCCAAGGATGTGTGTGCATGTGATTTATTAAGGAAGAGCTCCCAGGAGAAACCAGTACGTGACTGAGGGGAACAGGACAGGGAAGGGGAAGAAGCAAAGCAAGTGCTTGATATTTCAGATGTAGCCTGAGGCCATGGGGAGCTCTGGGGAGTATATAACAGCTTACACATTTCTCTTTTCCAGTCAGAAGAGGTGATTCTGTTGTCCGAGGGCAGGCAGCAGAAGTTGGAAGATAGATTTATAAAGCTGATCAAAGAAATCCAAGGGCATCTAAGCAGGACCCCAAAGTATCTGCTACATGATTTCATATTTCAATAGTTCTTATTGAACTATTTCAATAGTAATAACAAAACAATGGTATCTCTGCAATTTTATCAGGATACCAGAGAATAGAAATCCATTTTAGAATGAATATAAAATATGGATGTGTCATCCATGATGTAGTTAAATAGCCCAGAAGTAAAGTTGATGTTACAGGGAATCTACCATGTATAAAGTGGCATGCCATGATATTTCTTGAAATTAAATTCTAACCAAAGGATCAGAATAGAAAAAGAACAAATCTACCAGAAAAAGGTAGCAAGAAAAATTTCAGGCAAACATGGAGACCAGAACACAGGTGGTAATATTTCCTAGTTCAGTTCTTTAGTTGGATATTCAGTTGTTTGAAGAACTGAGAAGGAGGGATGCCAAGATATTATGCTCATGGTTTCTGTGAGTCCAGAGTTCAGATTGCAAAGTAGCGATAGTTCTCTCTGCTCCCTAATATCAGAAGCCCTAACTAGGAACACGAGATTGCTTGGAATGTTCAAGAGCTAGGGCTGGAATCTTTTGGAGGTGGCTTTACTCACGTAGCTGGCAGTAGATATTGCCTGTCATCTGGGATGTCAGTTGGGGCTGTGGGCTGGAAAACTCACATAACCTCTCCACATGGTCTGGGGGTCCTCCGACATGGTGACTACAGGACAGTCAAACCTCATATATGGCAGCTCAAGGCTTCAAAGAAGAGGGTCCAAGTTAACAAGGTTGGAGGGAGATCATCTTAGTCATAAAGGCTCCAAGTCAGACAGACTCACTTCAGCTCACTCTATTATTAGTGGGTCACAAACTTACCCCCAATTAAATTATGGAACACGTAATTTCACCTCTCAAAAGAAGGTGTGTCAACGTATGGGAAGACATTATATTTTAACCACTGATCCCTAATAAACTAGATGATATTCATGGTTCTCATGGTTTTCTTGCACCAATGTGAAGAATGCTTATTGTACACTTTTAGGTTGTATCTAAACATTTTCTAACAATCCAGTGTAAACAAAGGAATTCAATGGCATACCGTTGCAGCATCTTAGAAGGCGAAGCCACTCTTATTCTCTGGACTCAAATGCATCGTCTCTCTGTGTCCACAGGGGATAGGTTCCAGTATCCTGAAGGACACCAAAATCTATGAATGTACAAGTTCCTTACATAGAATGGCATAGTGTTTGCACAGAACCTACACACACCCTTCTGTATACAGGCATATCTCTTTTTATTGCACTTTGCTGAGCTTCACGGACACTGCATTTTTATCAGCATTGAGGCAAGACTCTTTACCAGAAAAACAATCACACTGGCTAAAGGCCCAGATGACGGATGGTTAGCAATATTTTTAACAATAATGTATTTTTAATTAAGGTATGCACATTTTTTAGAGATAATGCTATTGCACACTTAATAGATATGCCTGCACCCAAAATTATCTCCAGATGATGTATTATTGACATAAGAAACTTCCAAGCCTGCAGAGAATTTTTATAAGTTTATTTGAGCCAAACTGACAACAATTGCCAGGAAGCAAAATTTCAACAGATTGAGAATGGCAGTTTTGCATCTCATTTTATATATTAGCATCAAAGGAGGAGTTGTAAGGAGGGTTATGTGAAATCCATTGGTGGTAGGTTAGTGGGGGTGAGAGAAAGTAAAATGGAGACACATATTTCTTTTACACTGGTGGGTACAAGCCAGTTTAAAATAACATTTACATTACATAGACATAGTATTTGGGGAATATAACAATGAGGGGTTCTGTGGTCTCTTGCTCTGGTGCAGTGAGTTGTGTCCTGAGGAGTCTGGCAAAGGAAATTAATCTGACACTTAAAAGGAGTTAAGTGTCAGTTTTAGATGCAAAATAATAGACAAGCTCACTTCATGTAAACATCTAATTTGTCAAGGAAGCTATGGGCCTAGAACAGAACAACCTTCTCTGACTCACTATTACGTAGTCATTTTTACATTCAGATCATCCTATGTACTTACTTTTGGTCTCTGAGTTTGTAGGGTCTCCCATGCTGACCTCCCCTAAGCTTGTCCAGTTTAGCATGTGGCCCCTTTCTGTCTGCATTATAATACCTACTACAATGTAAATGCCATGTAAATAGTTGTTATTCTGTGTTGTTTGGGAAGTAATGATAAGAAAGAAGTCTGTATGTGTTCAGTATAGATGCAAACATCATAAGCCAAACTACACAGTACGTGTCAACAACAATGTAACATTTTTTATTTTTAATCTGTAGTTGGTTGAATCTGCAGGTTCAGAACTCATGATACTGAGAGCCAGCTATGTAAACTTGGCCATAGGGCATCTTATTTATGGAGAGGATCTTGCCTAACACGGAATATTTGTTTTTCCCACTAATTTATAGCAGAAAAAGGGTCTACAGCACACAGAAGTTCTAAGTAAAAGATGTGCTTTAAAAATTCTATTTCCCTGAACATTTTTCTGAAAAAGAATAAAAACTTTGATTTTCAGAGGGCAGCATTTTCCACAACACATTCCGTGGAAAAATACGTTCTAATGACATGGCAGTAGTTGCTCCCTGAAAAATATATGCATATCGAAAAAATTAAAATGTTATGAAACCAAATTAAACAAAGCTTTATTGTTGCTCTTTTCACAATTTTTATTTTGGATAATGGTGCTATGAGTTTCCAAGTGGTAAATACAGTTTGCAGTAGATTCCAAATTGATTTAACAAGAGACAGGGCTATTGTTTGACAGAACAAGCTTTGTGAAATGCAAGATGAGACCATTGATACAGATTATCAAGTAATTGACTAAACAGGAAATGGGGAAGGGCTTTCCAAGTAGAGAAACTGTATCATCAGCCCTCCCCACACATACCTAAACTAACGAGGTCAAGGCTACTAATTGTGTAACAAGTGACATGAGTGTTAAATTTGACAGAATGGGAAGCTTGCTGTGATTATTTTAAGTGCATTTGTGTGTATATGCATATGTATGGTTCAGTAGTCTTTATTGGAAAAATCTGTAGGATTTATGAAATAAAGAAATAAAAGTTCATTTTATATCACTCAGCTCCCCATCGGTTTTTATCCCATGGTAAGTCCTGAGCCTGGTTTCCTTTTTGTTCTTTCTTTTTCCAATACATTAATAAGGATGAGCAATGAGATAATAATTATGAACAGCTACCAAATGATACAAATCATTATATAAATTAATGACAAGTACATAGATTATTGAAAAACAACCCAAAACAAACAAAACAGTGAAATTCCTAGGGAAAACACCTGATTCATGCTCATAATTTGATAAGAGTGCTTCAGAACACGAGGTTTGAGAATAGTTCTGGGGGAAAGAAATGGAGGACTATTTTGTTTATTTTATTTCCATTCATACAACTGTGTCTTAGTTTAATTTTTTGTGGTGTGTCTATCTCATAGTGCAAATTAAAAGTAGAAAACAAGATGTTTCAATTAAATATTAATCCAGTTACAATATCCAATACTTGAAGAGAGCTGTGGTAGAAGTCAAAAAAGGTCAAGTCTTAGTTCCTAAATCTGCCACCTCAAATCTGGTGGCAACCATGTGACTAGATTTAACCAATGAGATGTTAATAAGCGTGACACAAGCAGAGTCTGGAAAAGCACTTGTGAAACTGAGAGGGCTCTCTCTGTGTCCCTTTTTTGCTTCTGTCATCGCCCCAAGAACATGTCCAGGCTAGCCTGCTCAAGGATGAGAGACATGAGGGACAGGGCTGAGTCATCCCAGTCCCCTCAGCCAAAACCAGCCTAGACTAGCTGACAGCCAGCAATTCCCAGACATGAGTGAACCCAGCCAAGATCAGCAGAACTGCCTATCTTCACAAGTGCGAACAGTACATACCACTGAAGCTGTGTATTGTCAGCTATCCATCACTATGGGGGTCATAAATAACTGACACGGGACATTTAAAATAATTTGACTAGCCCCATTATTTTACACAGACTTTGTCAGTTAAGCAAATTCTCTTTGAAGATCTGAATTAGTGTTCTAGCTCTTTGTCTCAATCGCTGTGCAACTATGGAAAATTCACACCCTCTTTGTGTTTTGGGGTCATTCTCTGTAAAACTGGGTACCTTCCTTATTGACTTCTGACTGATATTTAAAAGCATCATTTAAAAAATATATTATGGTAAATCATGCCCAGCAAGGAAAGTTGGGTAAAAAGTCAGTCAGGAAATACTTTAGACTGGGAATCTTGGAGGGGAAAAATTCTGCTAGTTGGTACATAGCACGTGCTCAGCAGCAAAATAAATAAATGAGCAAGTACTAATTAAATTTTCCAGCTCAAAATGTGTTCGGAGCTTTAGGTTTAAGAGAAGCTGTTATTAGCATGTAGATAGTTAGAGTTTTACCATATAAAAGTAAAAAGAGAAAATAGCCAAGCTACCTAAAATATCATTTTGTTATGGAGAAATAGGGATGACTGTGAGAAGAAACAGCACACATGTAATATCATCTTCATGAAAGAGCTAATAGTAATGGCAATACAGTAGACTCTCCATTAACCAGAATTCAAACAACTGGCACTCTCATGCAACCAGCAAAAAGAAAAACAAAGAAATAATGTTACATTTATTCAGCATGGGTGCTGGTTAATGGAGGGTCCACTGCACCTACAAGAGTAAGTGTTGTGTAGAATAAAAATTACAATAAACCGTACATGGCTATAATTTGAATAACAGATTTAGATAAAGTAACCCTTTTATAAAATCAAACAGCTATAATTTTAGTAGTAGAGTTAAGGTTTCTAGCACTGACACTAAATTATATCTTTCCACTGGTACTTTCTACCCAGTGACATCACATGGGTACAATCTTAATATTTTATATATATATATGTTTTTTTTCTTACTCTTTTATACTTAAAATATGGCTTGGAAGCATTT
>PVKE010053465.1:0-10036 GCA_004027555.1 Craseonycteris thonglongyai | reverse complement strand
CATCTCCCTAATTGCTAGTGATGTGGAGCATTTTTTCATATATCTGTTGGCCATATGTATGTCTTCACGAGAGAAGTGTCTGTTAAGGTCATCTGCCCATTTTTTAATTGGATTGCTTGTTTTTTTCTTGTTGAGTTGTACAAGTTCTTTATATATTTTTGATATTAGCCCTTTATCAGAGGCATTGTTTGCAAATATTAGAAACACAATTCTGAACTGTGAAAATCCCTGAGTTCTAAAAGGTTCTATTTCACATCTGCATAGTAAGAAATAGGAACCCACTGATAGTTCTTGGGGGAAAAAAGAATAATATGAAGAATTTATTTTAAATAAGATTAATCTGGTATAAGACGCTGAAAAAAATGGATAGGCTAGTAGCAAGTTCTATCAAAAAGCCTGTTATTAGTTCCAGAGATGGTAGGATACAGACCTAACTGGTGCCGTAGTTGGGGAAGGAATGGATGGTAAGAGAGAGCCCTTGAATTAAATGAGCAGTGACTCTCCTGAGAAGCACGGGGATGTACGCACCATAGCAAAAAGAACACTAAAGATAAGTAAATCAAATGTTTATTTATAATAAAATAATTTTGGCAAGAACTGGGGAATTGATTTAAGGTTTTAAAAGGTGACATGTTAAGATGTTTTTTTAAGATATAACTCCATTTAATTTTCCAAATTGATTTTTTCAGAAAGCCCAATTTTCTTTCTTACTCTATTTTTCTTCAAATAGAGAGCAACATCTATAACTGATATTCTGAATGCATACTATATGTAGGCAGGTATCCTGGATAATACAAAAGTAAGCATGCCAGGATAGGGTCAGTCTATTAAAAGTTATACTTTACTGTGTAGACAGGGAAAAAAATGCATATTATAACATACCCACACAATACATCAATATTGATGAACCTCCATTCTTTACTCATTAAGAACAAAGAACATCTCAATTGTCACTTAATACATTTACAAGTCTGAATTTATTAACATTGAGCATAAAAAGCAAGAGGCTGGACTAAAAACTAACAATAAGATACCTTAGTGAGTTTAGTTCAGTATTGAGGGAACTGAGTATATTTTATTCTAGTAAGAAGCAGCCTAATGCAATTCAGAGTCTGAACAAAAATCCTACACAGAGGATAAAGTGTAAGAGTGACAAGATGCCAGCACATTATGACAGCTACTGTGCTGCCTGACCTGGAACATTTATGCATTTTCTAAAAGTGCATAAAAAGCAAATTTTATCACTGCTTCCAGCACATCAACCTCACATTTTTAGTTTTTATTACCCATAATCCCACAGGCTCTGATAAAATATCAAACTGAAGTTCATTAGTTAACATTTTTAAAGGACACGATTTTAAGATGCTCCCCCAGGTGCCCTATCAGCAATTTGTTTCAGATGCCAAGTAGTAGACAAATCGCTAGCCCTAAAAACAGCCAGCACCACTATTATCAACAATAAAATCCACCCACAGATTGAACCAGTGCCAACCAACCACTGAAATGCTGACAACATCACAGGGGTTTCCAACTGTGGATACACAGGAAAGCAGCTGCTAGTCCCTTCACTAAATGCATGCAGATGGTGAGAAGTTAAGAGTGTTTTTGTTGATGCTCAGAAGAATGGAAACTGATGGAAAAGCTACCTAAGAATTTCCACAGATACACCCAGTGATGTGGCAGTTAGTTCCAGATATTAGCTACAAACTGGTCTTTTCATCTCCCACCTGCTTCTCTTCCTGCATTTTTTTTCCCCTCAAATCATTGCATTACCATTTACCCAATGGGCCAATCTAGAAACTTCCAAATAGCTTTTTCTCTACACTCCTCAGCCACCAGTCAGGAAATAATGCCATCCCCTCCTCTCTGGTCCCATTGCCACAGTTGTGGTCCTTTCATTTCCATCTGGACTATTAGTAGAGGTACTAATTGGGCTTGTGTTTGACCATAATTGCTAATATATTAATAGTATTCTATCTTTAATAAATGATTAGATGATACATTATAGACATATTGCTAGAATTAGAAACTAGATATAAAATAGTTGAAATAATTTTCATGTTTAAACTCAGATTCAATATTTATAGGTTAGACAGACAGACTTTAATTAGATTTTCCAAATATTCTAAGACATTCTTATCTTTGCAGGGAAAAAGAGGGTACTGAGATCGTTAAGTGGCTAACGTAGGATTTAAAGATTCTATACTCCTGTTGTTTAGAGGTGGTCAAAATGTGTTTTCCAGATTCTTCTCCCTGGGCTCATTTGCAAATGTTGCAAATCTGAGTTCTTAAGAGATCATTTTCAGAAAATTAATATAGCATCTTTGCTTTTAAATTTGGAGGTTGAGACAGGCAGTGGGCTATTTCTTTTTCTGCCACACAATCAAATCGCTTCTCCCAAAACCCAAACTAAATGTTTTGAGGAATTTAGTCAGATCTACTCTATGAGTGACAGCTTTAAAGGGGACTCTGTTGATTACACACTGTCCTTCTCCACTAAGGACACTCTTATAAGCCTTGTCAAGGGGTAGGCCTATTGCTATGTGACAAACAGTCACCTTGGAGACACAGCAAGAGCAGCGTCATCCAGTGCCCTTTTCTTAGTTTCTCACTTTGAAAACCACTTACACTTGAATGTATTATTTAATGTGGTGAAAAATGCATTGCTCTTGTAGACCTTCAGAGCTCAAACAGGTTTAAAAAGATTTGGAAACCTTTCTAAAACTAAAATAACCTGCCCTTGAAAGAACAATGCACAGTGTTCCTATCAGGATTATCAGCAGTGGACTTGGATGAGAAAAACAATTAAATGAGCAGTTTTATGAAGCTTGGTGGCATGATCCCCACCTCCCACTCACCCAAAAAGCTTAAAAGGGCCTCCTATGTCATACACCAATTATTCTCCCATCATGCTCGAAAGAAATACAAAATTGCTGCAGCCATCGCCTCAAAGGTGGTGTTAAATTCTATCCGCATTAACTGTGGCAAAGAGAATCGAAATAACTCGATCCAGTCTAAAGGATAAAGTCTAAAATAAAGCTGACCTGATGTCCAGTTTCCTGACAAATGAAGCAAACTGACCCTGCTGATTGAATCAGAGATTGCTAATTCAATTATGTCATTGAAACAAGACCTAAAGAATTTATATGTAATTTTTCAACACATTTTTTAAGCTATAGAGGAAGTTTGATGGCAAGAAAGAAAGGGTCTGTTGTCTCTGTACTGTCAGCTTAGCTAAGCTCGAAAGTGCCAAGATTCTCTTTTCTGCATGATTCTGGGCTACAGCCAACCACAAGAGAAATCTGTGAGAGAAACTGACTCCAGAAGTGAAGCAGGGGTCTTATTTAGCTTAGTAAGTCAGTGTAATGTCCAACAATAGTTCAGCTCATGTGTGCTGTTGCAGATATGCTGATTCACCTTGTCAGCTTCTGTCCAATCTCTTTCCTGTGTTTTTCCATCTCCTGGGCCAGGTGTTAAGACACTGAAAGAACATGTCAGCTTCTCCTGTAGGTCACCTGCCTCATCAAATTACAGGATTGGAGGTGGTGAAAGAGAAATGCAGTTCACAGCATATCCCTGGGGATTCCAGGTTGTCCTCCTGGATTCTAGTTTGTACTTGCTCTTCTCTAGTTCACACCCATGTCTTTTTCCAGCTCCCTGCTTTTTCAGGCCCAGCACCAGATGGAAAAGCAATAGCCATATGTAAACTGTTTCACCAACCCCTACACTTACACAATGTCAAGTCCCTCTAAAAAAATTCCTTATTCTGTCTCATTCCTAATGGTTTTGCTTCTTTGAACAAATCCTGAGGTAGGCCCTGTGGTAGGTGCATTGTTAAACATTGTCTGTTTAAAAACTCACAAAGCTTCACTTTTAAATAAATTGAAAGAAACAAAGTAGGTTCAATTCCTAAGGCCACCTGAGTTCCCATGGCACCAAATTCAAGGTTTATGGCATTTTTTCTGTACCGCATAGCTTGATGAGGCCCTTTCTCTAATCAAGACGCATTAAACATAGATTATAGGAATGTCGGGGACAAGGTAAACACTTCAGAGCAAAAAGCCAGGCTATAATGATAGGACTGGAAGGAAACAGATTGATTAGACAAGGGAAGAACTGAGAAACAGATGATCAAGGTGAAATTAAGGGACTGGAAATAAGTTCTTAATCATTGGGTACCAAAGATTCTCAGTAAGTTTTTCCAAGATAACATACCCTCACAACCTAGTCCTAGGGGATGAGTGAAGTCTGGGGCAAGTAACAAGCCAGAAAAGAATCAGAAGACACCAAGTCCAGGGGGCAACCAAGGCAGACGGTCTAGAATTTTGGAAACTTGGATATCAAATACTTCATGAGCCTTCTTTATGTAAGATAAACTTGGGTGCAATGTAATTCAAAAGGAAGAGCAAAATGAAAACAGGAAACCCATAGTTGAGAACCGGATTCTGCGATTGAAAGAACAGGAGAAATGTTCAGGAGGGTGACAGGGGTCTCCAAACTACGGCCCACGGGCTGGATGCGGCCCGCAAGGCCCTCTCATCCAGCCCGTGGAGAGCTTTTTATCTGAATAAAATAATATTAAATAAATAATTAAAAACAACATCTATGTTTTGATTCTTTTTTATTTGGACCTCGAGTGTGTAGTCGGCCCCCAAACTGCTGTTTGATAGTTAATGCAGCCCACGGGCTGAAAAGTTTGGAGACCCCTGAAAAATGCCCTTTTCTGCCTCAAGGTCTGAGCTTTTGGGTTGAGCCAAGAACCATTGTCCATGTAGCCTGATCTAAGCCCAATGAGTGATGTTGAGCTTTAGATGCAAGGAGGAAGATGAAGATCCAGTCAAGATATGAGGACTCCAGCTCAAAGCTAGATTACAGGCAAGTCATGATGACTTGATGTTGAACCACAAGCATTTTCCTTGAGATTCCGTCCCTCCTGCTGAAAGTCAGGGTTAGTCCCATCAGTGCTATACACTAAGGTCAAGTGAACCCTGCAGCTAGGATGAGCCAGGGAACCAGAAGGGGTGATAAAGCTATGAGGCTGGAAAAACAAACTCTAAATAAATCCTAAAACTCAAAATGGATGATTATTAAATGATTTGCCTGCATATTATATCTACGGGGGCTGTTGGGAAACAGTCAAGCTATTGTCAATGTAATGAGAACAGTTACATGGCTGGATACTTTCTGGACAGCCCTCGTATATATGATCCATATATGTATTATTTGTATACAGCAGGTCCTCAAATAATGGTTTGTTCATCATTTTGTTATAATGTTGATGAGATGCCATAGAAACTTAAGTCTTCTTAATGTCAGTCTATGGTATAATAGGTTTCATTATATGTCATTATGCTTAAAGTCACAGAACCTAGGGACTATGTTAAGTAAAGACATACTATATGTGATATATGCTATCCATAATGGAGAAAGAACCTATGAGTATACCGTATTTTGCTGTGTATAACATGCTGCTCTGGTATATAATGCGCACCCATGCCATTGGCCCAATCTTTCAGAGAAAAACATTTTTTGTTTTTTAATTCAAATTTTTATTTGTTTATATTTAGGTACTCACTTTTTTGTATTGTAAAAGAATTTTAGCATTTATAATATTATCATATTTTAGGGTAATATTTTGCCTATGGATATCATTATTGAATTCTAGAGTTACACTTTTAACTCATAAGCATATATAAAAGAATTAAAAACATTTATATAGATATAGACTTAGTGTTACTCGTGTACAATGTGCATCCTTATATTTCCCTCACAAATTTGGGCAAAAAAGTATGCATTATATATGGCAAAATATGATATATTCTTTCTATGTATGTAAAGAAGCTATGTTGACCCCATCTTCATGACCATTATATTTAATAGAGTTAAGTACAGGTTAAATATATATATATATATATTTTTTTTTTTTTTAAGATTTATTTTATTGATTTTTGACAGAGAGAAGGGGGAGGGCCCAGAGCAGTCTCCATAGTTGACATTAGTTTTCCATATAGTTTCACTCCACAGGCGGGCACAGGGCTGTGCAGGGCAGGAACTGGGCCGGGAGCCTCCCACATAGGCCCCGGCAAGAACTGAACGGGGGGCACACCCCAGTTCAGCATGTGGGTCCGCATGGGCCGAGGCCGAGATTTGATCCTCGGTCCTTGGGGCTTCAAAGCGAGTGCTTTACCCGCTGATCCATCCCAGCTTTCCCAGGTTAAATAATTTTACAAATATTATTTACATAAGTATGCTTTTTCTCTTCTACATTTATAGAGACCCATTATCCCACATTAATTTGCACTTATCCATTTTCTTAAAAACTGTTATTTTTTTTGCCACAAACTTGCAGACTGACAAGTAAATTGATTAAACTTGGCTTTGAGGTCCTAGTACTTCTAGAATTCACACATTGTGATTTCAAAACTCATGAGTTTACAAATGTTTATCTTACTGTCACCCCCCACATACACATTAATATATATGTATATATATACATATATATATACACACACACACACACAGACATATATATACACACATATACATTTCTTTCAAAAAAATATATTTATACATATATATACATATATGTATGTGTGTGTATATATATATATATATATATATATATATATATATATACATATATGTACATTTGTATATCTTTTGGAAGAAATCTAAGAGGACTCATACTGCTAGTTGCTATTTATAGCCAGAAAGAAAATGTTGAAAAGCAAGCTAAAAATAACAGCTTTCTGGCTTTTTGGATTATTATTAATAGATCCCTTAACAACAATAATTTCTATATTTACAGATCTGCCAAGACATGATAAAGTTCACAAAAGGAAAATCCTTCAGCAATACTGGCTTAGGCCCCATTTTGCTAATAATTCATTCTAATATCCACTGTTTTACCAAATTATTATACATTTTTATTTGCTCATTGTGTCCTAATCAGCAAGGAAGTTATTAACATGATATTCGTGTATGTTTCTTTCTTTTGATATTCTATTTTCTGTTCCCCTCCACTGGAGGTAACAGTTTTAAAATAAATATTTGGTAGATTATAATACTTTCTTCTGTACATAATTTTAATGCATTTAATCTGGACCAAGAAAACCTTATCCTCCAGTTGATCTAGGAGCAGAGACAAAATTCTAGGTTTCTCAATACTAAAGTTCGATGTACAGTAGAGAGTTGGGCTGAGCTGATTTCCAGAGGGAGCTTGGGGATAAATCATATCATGACCAATATTTCCATTATCCTTAGGCTAGCTGTTAGACGGAACAGAACTGTATTTCTCACAGGGAGTTTTAGAAAGAAATGTTTATAGTTAAAGTTCCGATCTCATGAAGATCACTTACATTGCAATTTGAAAGAAATGTGTGTGGGCAGGGGTGATAGGGAGGCAGAACAATTGGCTGTCATGCACCAAGAAGTACTCATTTGAGCTAAAATACTTTCACTTAGGGGAAAGGGCAAAGGAGATGCTAATATGAACCACTGGGAATCCCCTGTAAATGGAGTGGTACCAAGGCCAGTGGTGAGAGAGACCTGTCCCTGTGCAGCGATAAGGGAATAGGGAGTAAAGAGATGCTTTGACTCTACAGAATTGAAAAAGGATAATAAAACCAGCTAGGAGTGAATCTATGTTTTATTAGCTCCATTAATTGGCAATTAACCACATGAGTAATAAATACGCCTCTCAAAATAAAAATATTTGTTCATCTAAGTTTTAAACAAATCCTGCAGTTACTACTGAGTTTTAACTATATATTAATATATAATATAATTATATATTAATATTAATTTATATGTAACTTGCTTTTATTTGTGTTTGTAATTTAAAACAGTGAAACAAAGTATGAACAGTAAGATGTAATATTTTTCTTTGGTAAGTGAAAATTTGAGTTCATAAGGAAAATATTTCACTCAATTTTAATAATTTCTTTAAATTTTGTTTTTCTAAGTTGTTATAAAATTTTTTTTAATCTGAAAATAATGAGTAAGGCAAGTAGAGGAGGATGGAAAAATAGCTGCAGTTAGAGATAGGTCAAAGGACGGAGGGCCGGGGTAGGGGGAGAGATTAAAAGTATGAGACAAGTCACGAGAGACTGGTTTCAGGGAGACAGAGGAAGACACCAAGGCAAGAGCGACAGTTTTCTTGAGGAGCAAATGGGCCTGCTGCAAACCAGGCATGCATGCAAAGGAAGCTGAACGCGTGAGGGCGTAGTGATGCTCCCCCGCTTGAATAGGCTGCTTCTGCCTCCCCCATGGCCATGTTTGTGGACTTCAAAATTTATGTAGATCAGGCATGTAGAGCTGTTGAAGAATTTATCGATATTTCCTATGAGACGATGGGTGAAAGAAGACGGGCACTGACCAGGCTACTTTAATATGGGATGGAAATGTCTAATTTTTCTACTGTGTTGCTGTCTTCCAGGTCAGTATGTTAGATTGCTAATCAGCTCATGAGGAAGCTACTTAGGCCCAGACTACAGTTCTTACTGTGACTAGTGGAAATGTGAAGTTTGATGGAAAGAAACACTTCTTTAGTCAGAACTTCCTGCACTCTGCTCAGTCTATTAATGCTGTGGGGAAGATTGCCAGAGACTGCTTTGTTATCAAGATGGGGCTAATAGCTAAAGGGGGCAAAAGCCCATCCTCCTTTGGTCCATTACTTCCAGCAACACAAATTTAAGTGGATTAATTCATTTCATTGTGTCAACAACATAAACTAGTATGTGCTGAAACTAAATTTCTTTATTTTTTTAAATTCCTAGCAGCACCTTTTCTAGCAACTGCCATTTCGGGTCTTTGTCCTTAGCTTTAATGCTAGTTTTTTACATACCTTGTATGTACTTCACTAATAACAGTCTTACAGTAATATTATAAACACGTGATATCTGCACTAAAGTAGCTCAGCCTACTGCAATGATGAAATCCTTTTAAAAACTGTCTATCAAATTTCAGCACAATACAACTCTTTGGGAGAAAGTGGAGCATGTCTTTTTTCTATTAGGTTAATTTTGTAGTAGGACACACCTATTTTCAGTAAACATTGATAGTAGAGTTTTAGTATAAGGCTCTTTCAATCAAAATATTTCAATCAGTTCAATCAAAACATTACAAATTTAGGTTTACATAACTACTCTGACATATTTGAATCACATGCAGAGATATTCAGTAGTCTTTTTGCCTGTTAAGTAACTTTACTTTAAGTTGACATGTTTTCATGAAGTGAATCATTCTACTAGAGAGGTATAAAATGTTCTTAGATGATACCTGAGTATTGGATACACTCAGTGACTTAAAAGCAAAACTTCTTAAAAAGATTTCTCTTGGCAGCTCCAGGTCCACAACTTCACATAATGAATGGGAGTGGGGCCAACAACTTTAATGGGCGAATGGGGAATGAGAAATATAGAAAGCCAAAAGTTAGGAGGGGTGACCAGATGGTAAGTTTTGGGTATTTGTTTTCTACCACCTAAAAATGTAGCCTATATTTAGGGTTTAAGCCATTAAAGTAATAAATATCATTGCCAAATGGTCATGAGTGTCACTTTTAGTCTAAAAAGGATTCTTATCACCAATATATGTCTCAATTTATTCAAAAACGTAGGGAGGTAAAATATCAGCGATAAACCTGATCCTGTATCAGATTCTAACAGAAAAGTTGAAAATAAAGCCATATTTGTACCCTTCAGACACCCTTAACTTCTAAGTCTTCCATGTGAATTACAAAAAGACTCCTATGTATTATCCACCCCCAAAGTAAGTGATTTGTGTCCTGTGTTTTAAACTGTCAACTGCATTATCTTTTTTTAATTCATTAAAGTTAAAATTATTTAATTTTATGACATGTTCTTCCATATGCATTGTGAGCAAATAGATTTGTTTTAAAGCATGTTCCTATTTTGTGACTCTTAGTCTTTTTAACAAGAAAATAAAAAATGTCATATCTCCTTAACCAATAAACTTCAAAAGAACAAATTGATTCATTTTTATGTCTCAATGTCTAAAGATAAAAATATAGCTCTGG
>PVKE010053464.1:0-10037 GCA_004027555.1 Craseonycteris thonglongyai | reverse complement strand
CCCCTCTTTCTTTCTCTCTCTCTCTCTCTCTCTCTCTCTCTCTCTCTCTCTCTCTCTCTCTCTCTCTCTCTCTCTCTCTCTCTCTCTCTCTCTCTCTGTCAAACAACAAAATAAGTCTTTAAAAAATAAAATAAAATTGAAATTTAAAGAAGAATCGGTTGGAATTTTGATTAACTGCTCTTTTTTATTGATTGATTGAAGAATGGGTTGGAATTTTGATTAACTGCTCTTTTTTATTGATTGATAGTTTAGCTTCTTTGAAGAATTCTTCATTGAAAGGATCTGCAATCCAATTGTTTTCTTTTCCACACTGAGGGAAGTACTTATAAAAGGACACTTTAATACCTCCCAAGCGACTTACAATATTTTTTCACATTTTGGGATATGTGCAAGCCATTCTCAGATAAGCTGTGCAGAGTTTCAAAAACTTCTTCAGGCTGACCTCTTTAAATAAACACTTTCCAAAAGCCCAGTTTTTTAATCATTGACTCAATTTTATCGGTTCCTTTGAATATAGTGATTGAGCTGTTTTAAAGTCCCAAGTTGAGTTTCTTTCTTTTTTTTTATTGTTAAATTTATTGGGGTGACATTGGTCAGCAATATAGTTTCCAGGTGTACAACTCTACATTACATCATCTATGTATTGCATTATGTGCTCATTACCCAGAATCAGCTTTCCTTCCATCACCACATATCTGGTGCCCACTCCTAAAAATATCTGATAAATATGCAAGACATTGAAGCCAATCACTGTCCTGAAACTGAAGCAAGAGGGAAACGGTGGTCTTCAAAAAATACCTGGGCTTTATGTCTAACTTCAAACATGAGATAAGTTTGCCATGAGATAGCCACCCTACCTCTGTATGCAAAAGTAATGTGCCGTAAATGCTGTTCACTTCACATAGCGCTTTAAACAATCTGGAGTTTCATGGTTGTGACTTAATAAAATTTACAACTTTTACAGCCTCATCCAGAACACATTTCAGTTCACTAGGAAGAGGCTTGGATATAAGACTTTGTCTATGAATGCAGCCATGACTCCATGGTATGTGGGGAACTGTTTCTCTAATTCAACGGTATAGGCTTATAAAACCTGACATAGGCTTGCCTTCATCAGTCCATACACCACAACAATTTGACCAATTGATGTCCTTTTCAATGAAGTAACCATTGATTGCATTAAAATAGCTTCACCTGGGGTACGCTCTGTCACTAGGTAACAAAGTAACAGGCTTTCCTTAATTTTATTTCCTAAGAACCTCACGATGATGAGCAAAATAGATAAATCAGCAATATCTACCTTTTTAAAAGATGTATTTTATTGTTTTTGGCAGAGAGAGACAGAGAGAAGGGGGAGGACCCAGAGCAGCCTCCAGAGCTGCACAACATCGTCATCAATTTTCGACATAGTTTCATTCCACACGGGTGTGCAGGGGGCTGCGCAGGGCGGGAACCAGGAAGGGGGCCTTCCACATGGGAGGCCCGCTGCCTCAGTGTCTTGAGCCAGGGGCTGAACTTGGGGCAGGGGGTGGGGGTGGCGAGAACTGAACTGGGGGATTCCCACATAGGGGGCACACCCCAATTCAGCATATGGATCTGCAGAGGCCGGGGCCAAGACTCAATCCTCAGTCCCTGGGGCTGCAAAGCAATCAACTAACCCTCTGAGTCATTCTGCTTCCCCAACATCTACATTTTTTATTCACCTGGATGGAAATGAATTTACTTTTTCTAATTCTATCTGCTATTACAGCTTCAATATCATCAGACATTTCCTGAATTCATTGAGACATTGTATTGTTTGAAAAAGAGATAGTATTGATTTTGTGGACATGTTCTTCCCCAAACATATGAAAAATGGGATCCTTAATACAAGGAGAAATTAAATCTTCAGCTACGGTGTGGTTTTTACCACACTTAGCTATATGATAAGCAACATGGTATAAACCCTCAACTGCATTCCCATTGTCTTACTTTTCTGACATCATGTATGATGTAAAATTGGACTATTTTCTAAGTGCTGAAAATAATGTATTTCTTTGTTTTTATACATAGGATGTTTAGTTTCTAAATGCCTCGGGAGGAGAGAGGGTTTCATGCAACGGTTGGATAATATTTCCCCACACACAACACACAGAGGTTTAGGACAATCATCATCCCCTACAAATGAAAACCCACATTTAATATACTCTTCAGAGTATTTCCTTTTCTTCTGTGTAGTATCTGAGGCATGCACCTTTTTACAGTCTCTTGGTGTGGGTGTACTTGTAGGGGTAGACACATGGTCAGAAGTACTTGGCAACGGGTTATAATCCACGTCAAATTTTGGTGGGTTTTTTTTATCTTTTATTTTTTTAAGATTTATTTTATTGTTTGAGAAAAGGTGAGAGAGAGAGAGAGACATGGGGGGGGGGGCAGAGCAATATCCATAGTTGTACACCATTAATTGTGACATAGTTTCATTCCAAGTGGATATGAGGCCACACCGGGTGGGAACCAAACTGGGGGCCTCTCACATGGGAACTGAAAACCTTGACTGCCATCCCTCACTTACCAGTTGCACCACAGTTCAGCATATGGGTTTACATAGGCTGGGGTTCAAGCCCTGGATCTTGGGGTTACAAGGCAAGCACTCAACCTGTTGAGCTATCCCGGAATCCCAAGTTTTGGTTTATGAACCATTCCTGTTTTCAACCATTTATCCATAACTGACACACTTAAAAATAACTGACAAAAAACAAACTATGTTAAACATTAAATAACAACAACAACAAAACTACTTGAAAATAAACAGAATTAAAAACAACGCACTTACTTTTACTGAGTCAGCAACTGAACTGATCAAACAGTCTGGCTACAGAAGTGTTTATATGTTTGAGGAAGCTCTAGAAATGTCACAGATGGATTGTTCTGAAACTCTGTGTAATGATTGGTAGAAGAGCGGTTTGTGGGAAGGGTTCATAGCTACACCCTCACCAATCATTATTCGCTAATGTGATCTAACTTTGAAGTGTCTCCTTTAATGGTAATTCAAACTTAACATTTATTGTTCCATAACTAACATTCTGCTTTTTTTTTAACCATTATTGATTATTTTTCACTTACCCTGTATGGCCCAGCAGGCACCCCCATGGGTAAGCAAGCATATCACCATTTGGGAATCTATGTATTAGTGTATTTTATATGTAACCCAAAACAATTCTTCCAGTGTGGTCTAGGGGAGCCAAAAGTTTGGACACTGCTGGAATAGATCTTAAAAGTTCTCAGAACAATAAAAACATATGTAAGTATGTGGTGATGGATGATAACTAGACTTATAGTAATATTTCATAATACTTGTGTATACAAATACTGACCATTATGTGGTATACCTGAAACTAATATATGTTAATTATAAACTAACTACATGTCCATTATATCTCAATAAAAGACAATTTTAGGGGATGCTGGAATAGCTCAGTGGTTGAGCGCTTCCAGGGTTCAATTCCTGGCCTTGAACAAACCCATATGCTGAACTGCCATGCAACTGGTAACTGCTGGGATGGCTCAGTAGTGAAGATTCCTGCCCCGCATAGCCCCACATCCACCTGTGTGGAATGAAACCATGTCACAACTAATGACGTACAACTATGGAGACTGCTCTGGGCCCTCCGCACCCCCTCTCCCTCACCTTCACTCAAACAATAAAAAATAAATCTTAAAACATTTTTTTAAAAATCATAATACATAGGCACAAAAATGGTGGAAATTTTGTCCTGCAGTGGCTCCAGAATGTCTGAAGGAAGTTTTAGAAGCCATTCAAAGGGTGACTAGGAACTTTGTCTTAAAACTGTGAGTTGTTCATTGCATAGTAAGCAGTTTTTCCTTAAATTTCATGTGTATTTGCAATGACTTTCGGAATACTGATAGAGATTATGGTAAAACCTCCAAGACCACCTCTGGTGCTAACCTAAATGATTTTTTTTAACTTTTATATTTGTCTGGTTTTCTAAATGTTTTACAATGAGCTTGCATTACTTTTTATATCAGAACAAGATTAAAATAACATTGTTTTGTAAAAAAAGAAATGTTTGTGTGTTGGAATTAATGGACACAGTGTCATGCTCAGGCACATAGGCAACAAGAGAGAACCTCGCAAGCACAGAGATGGGTCCAGTCCACACGGCTTTCTTTGCATCCCAGACCTACTCTGTTGCTTGCCTCTGTGTGCCTCTCTCTAGCTTCTGGCATGTCATCCCAGCAGGCCACCAGGCAGCCTCAGGGCTCCCTGGCTCCTCTATGTCCCATCTTGATTGTGGGCCTCAGGGCTCCACTGGACCTGGCATTCTAAGCCATATCCACTCACAAAGCACACTTGCAAGGGCATTTTGGCCCTAACATTGGCCCTGGCTCCAAAAACCCAGGATCATTCATTGACTGTGGCTGTGGCCAGCATATGGCAGAGGAGAATGACTGTTCCCAATTGTAAAACTGGTATTTTTAACTGAATTTAGGGGAAGCCGGGATGGCTCAGTGGGTTAAGCGCTCACTTGGCAGCGCCGGGGACTAAAGATTGAATCCTGACCCTGGCCCACTTCCTGCCCTGTGCAGCCCCGCCCACCCGTGGAATGAACCTATGTAGAAAAACCGATGATGTACAACTATGGAGACTGTTCTGGGCCCTCCCCCTTCTTTCTGTCTCTGTCTCTGTCTCTGTATCTCTCTGTCAAAAACAATAAAAATAAATCTTCAAAAAAAAAAACAAAACTGAATTTAGTTTTCTGGTTTCATGATTATTTCTTTCTATTTTGAAGATTTTGATTGACTATTTTCCTTCAACTCTCTTATTTGTGGTCTAAAACATCAACAACAGCTACAAAACATTTTTTTTTCAGAACTAGATACAAATGTCTAAACGTCATGGAGGGTTCAGCCCTATCTTTAACTGAAAACCAGGAGGAATTAAATAACATTTTCCTCTCTTGACTCCTTCACCATCCTTCAATGTTCCAAGTTATTCATGAACTTTAAGCAAAGGTGGAGAGGTATCTTTGCTGCTGAAAGCTGATGAGCTAGATCTCCAAAGAAAGATGAGTTGGAAGGAGGGATGAAGCAGCTGGAGGAGACGGAAGTACAGATGTGAATGAGAGGGAAAAGAATGATCTCTGGCCAGATGACTGGAGAGGAAGTGGGAATAAAGGAGTCCAAAAGGTTTATAATGGGTTGAATTGTGTCCCCCAACCCCCCCCCTCCCAAATTCATATGTTAGAGTCCTAAACTCCAAGGCTTATGAATGTGACCTTATTTGGAAATAGGGTCATTGCACATGTAATTAGCTAAGTATCATGAGGTCATATTAGAGTAGAGTGGGCCCTAATCTCCTAACACTGGTGTCAAAAGTTTGGACACAGACACACACACACAGGAAGAACACTATGTGAAGATGAAAGTAGAGATCGGGGTGATGCATCTATAAGCCAAGGAACACCAAAGCTTGCCAGCACACCACCAGAAGCTAGGGCACAGGCATGGAATAGAGTCTCCCTTGCAGCCCTCAAGAAACACCAACCCTGTCAATACCTTGATCTTGAATTTCTAGCCTCCAGAATTGTGAGAAAATCCATTTGTTTTGTTTAAGCCACCGAGTCTATGGTAGTTTGTTATGACAGCCAGAGCAGACTAGGGTTGAGACTCCCAGGGCAAATGAGATAATGAAAGAAAAATAGAATTGCTTTGCTTTCCCCAGGATTTTGTGTCACACAGACAACTGAAGACCCTGAGAGGAAGGGAAAGGGAGAGAGCTTAAGACACCTCAGATCCAAGCTGATGTCCAGATCCTTACAGAGGCTCAGTCTCAGGCTCTGAGAAGTATTATTTATGCATATCTAACAACAAAGTACTTTACATGTATTAATCCATGTACCCTGAGTGACCACCCTATGAGGTGAGTATTATCATTATTCTCATTTTACAGATGAGGCACATGATAAGTTGTGTATTTCTCCAAAGTCCTAGACACAGGAAAATAGGCGCCAAGGCCCCTAGGGGCCATGGTAAAAGCAGACTGACAAAACCTACTAGAAAGGAGACTGCATGCCATACCTAAGGGATGGCTCATCGTTTCCAGTCAGATGGCACTAGAGATACCACCAGTGGGTTAGTGATCACTTCAGCCTCCTCACCACAGCCTGGGGTGTCCCCAAGCCTCCCACAGCAGTGCCTGCAGACAAAGGACTGTCTTTTCTGAGCTGGGCCCTTTAGAAATCTTTTTCAATTACTCCAGGCTGTCTTTGCACTCCATCCTACAAGGTCATCTGAGGCCAGATGTCTCTCAGCTCCCCCACTTGAACCACAGAACCTTGGCTATAGCCACACACTCACAGACTCCGGTGTGGAAGGGAGAGAGAGTAGGACATTTGGTAGATTCTTTCTGACTGGCTGTGACTCCATACAAGGTTGTAGTGTGCTGGAGAGTTGGACAACCACCTCTATGTTGGCCAGGCCCACTGGCTGGCTGGCTGGCTGGCAACATGCCCACTGTGGGGAACTCAGTTGTGTGACCCACTCCTCCCCTCCAATTTTCTGGGTGGGGATATCTTCAAGAAGGTGGGAGCTGAGAGATTCCTCAAACACTCCTACCTTTATTTGTAGGTGTTGTCTATGAAATATGGAAGGCTTGGGATTTCAAAGACTCTGATCCATTCTACCTGGAGCATCTTCCTGAGTCCTGCCAAGAATGCAGACCTCAGGGCCTAGTTGTTCCATTCTACACGTATCATCTTGGGCCACCTCTCTGCTAGCAGGTCCACTGAACAGATATGTTGTGCAGATCTTTAATTGCTGAGGAAGGCCATTAGCACTCCTGATGGATGGACACTAACAGAGGGAGGACCGCCGTGCACTGCCAGGGAAGAGAGAGGCAAGTAAAACTTTCCTAGTGGTCCAAAAACCACTCGTTCTCACCTCAGCCTGCAGTGTGCTCTCTGAGCACTAGGAGGCTCTGTTGGGTCACAAGAAACCAAGCCATCAGTACAGACCCAGCTATCGATGAGTGAGAAAACTCCTAGGGAAACCTGTGGCATTCTGGGAATGTTTGGGCTTTTCTTTCGTGGTAGTAGGAAGGATCTGTCCTAATCAGCAGTGGAGGTCTGGACGGGGAACCTCATGCTAGCTGTTGCAGAGTGGTACAGAGAAGCAAAGAACAAAGGTCTAAAGGGGTGCTACCTCGATTCTAAGCACCAGACCCTTGCTGATTAGCTGGACCAAATTAAGGATGAAACCGAAATGCAGAACCAAGCAAGTGTGGAACTGAGAGGAACCAGGCAGGCGGTGGATGAGAGTGGAGTGGGGTGGGGGTGGGGCAAGATTCTGAACAATGTCTTAGTTCCTGTGTTTAGAGGTTCTCTGGGATGTTTTAGGAAGGACTCTTGACCTCAGTGTGTATGGTGGTTGAACTAGGGTGCAGTTAGAAGACCCAACACAGAGAAAGCAGCCCAATCTGGAGATTGGTGTTATGTTTGACACTACTCTCTCTCCTTTCCTCATCCATGTCATCCCCAACCCAAATTCTTCCATTTCTGTTTCCTGAATAGCCCCCCTTGAATTTTTCTACTTCTATACAGCTCTACTACTTCCACTCTACTCCAAGCCTCCATCAGCTGTCTTTTATGAATCTAAGATAGGATTGCCAGATAATATATGGAATGCTCAGCTAAATTTGAATTTCAGATACACAAAGAACAATTTTTAGTACAACCCATACAATATTTGGGATATACTTATACTAAAAATTGTTCTGTATCTGAAATGCCAATTTCAGTAGGCATCTTGTTTTTATTTGTTTGTTTTGTTTTTGTTCTGTTTTGTTTTGTTTTGTTTCTAAATCTGGCAATTTTCCCAAGAGCCTTCCAATCTTACACCTCAGCAACCCATTCTCTACCAAGCAGCCAGTATGAACTCACAGAAATTCATATCTAACCATATCACTACCCTACTCAAAGCCCTTCAAAGACTGCCAACCACCCAGGGATTAAGTCCACACCCTCCCTGTGGCACACAAGTACCTCCATGCCCTGACCACCAGCAACCTCTCAAATTTATCTCCCACTATTCTCTCAAACACACATTTTAGTACCAGCATGCAAAATGTCCTGTAGTCCCTTACATGTCCCCCCATGCCTTCACACACAGCCACTTCTGTCCTGAAGGCCTTTCCCCCAGCCACCTAAAAAATTCAAAATTAGTCATCAAGCTCAACCACCACCTCTTCTTGCCAAGCTCTTCCCAATGTGGCCCTTGCCTCTCCCAAGGCAGGCTCTCCCTCCTTGGCCACATAATGACCTCCAACAGAGCAATTATTATTTTTTTATATATATTTCTATTTATTTATTTTTATTTTTGACAGAGAGAGAGAGATACAGAGACAGAGAGAGAACTGAACTGGGGGAGCTCCCAGTTCAGCATATGGGTCCGCACGGGCCAGGACCGGGATTCGATCCTTTGTCCCTGGGGCTGCAAAGTGAGCACTTAACCCACTGAACAATCCCGGCTTCCCCCAACAGAGCAATTATTTAATGACAGTTGTACCTTGGTACTCAACTACTTTTAAACTCATTGGGAGGCTGGGATGGCTCACCAGGTTAAGTGCTCACTTTGCAGCCCCAGAGTCTGAGGATTGCATCCTGGCCCCAGCCTGTGCAGACCCATATGCTGAACTGGCATGTGTTTCCCATGAGGCTCCCAGTTCAGTTATCACACGAGTGAGCTTCCCATGTGTGGGAGGCCCCCATTTTGGCCCCTGGCTTGTGGGGGTGTGCCCCCCATGAGAGATGCCCCCAACCCAGTTCCCACCCTGTGCGGCCCCTGCCCACCTGTGTGGAATGAAACCATTTCAAAAACTGATGATGTACAATTATGGAGACTGCTCTGGGCCCTCCCCCTTCTCTTTGTCTCTCTCTCTCTCTCTCTTTGTCTAAAACAATAAAATAAATCTTAAAAAAAGAAACTCATTGAATTTGGTACTTGACACATTTTGACGCAAAAATTTGTTCCTGGTACTCGTTGTTTGTTCGACCTTGTTGACTTGTCCCACCTCCTGGAACAATTAACAATGAGTACCGAGGTGCTTTTGCATTATTCCTTATGGAAAAAATTTTGCTTTGTACTTGTCGTGTTTGCTACTCATTGCACCTCCCAGAACCAATTAATGACGAGTACCAAGGTAACACTGCATATCAAAATGATATCTATTGTGTGTCTGTCTGACACACTAGATTGCAACACCCTTCAATGAGGGGCACTGGTGTTATATATCTTTGTACCACACTGTACAGTACAGCACCTTTCCAAGAATGCACTCAATAAATGTGTAAGACATGAATGAATACGTGAATGAATAAATGAATGAACATAAGTGATTCTATAGTCCCTGAAACCTAGATGGGCACTAACAATGACTGCAGTGACAGAAGAGGACACCAGGAGGCAGAATAACCTCAGTTTTGTTTGGCTTGTTGGGGGAGTGGTACAGAAAGCTGCCTCCCTGGTGCTTGGCATCTTTCTCCAGTTCCAAGGACAGTTTTTGTTGGTGTTTTGTTTTGTTTTTAAATCATGGAAACACAAAAATGGTAATGGAACTTAAGAGATCATAGAAACCATTCCCCTGCTTTGGGGTAATTAAAAAATTTTTTGCTTCCATGTCATACCTGCTTTCAGGTAATTAAGACCATTTTTTTTTTTTTTAGTTTATCACAGATGAGTCAGAGACATTAGAAAACTTACTCCAAGTTATACTGCAACAGAATGGTACAATGACACTCTGCCATGTATTTATTAGCTGTGCGACTTCAGACAAGCCACTTCTCTCCAAACCTCAGTTTCTTCAGATGTTAAGTAGGGATGATAACACCTCCCTCAGGATCTGAGTGAATCAGATGAGATAACATACAAGAAATGTGAGCGAGGGGAAGCTGGGATGGTTCAGCGGGTTAAGTCTTTGCTTTGCAGTCCTGGGAACCGAGGATCAAATCTTGGCCCCGGCCCCTGTGGACCCATATGCTAAG
>PVKE010053463.1:0-10037 GCA_004027555.1 Craseonycteris thonglongyai | reverse complement strand
ACAGAGAGAGAACTGAACTGGGGGAGCTTCCAGTTCAGCACATGGGTCCGCACGGGCCGGGGCCGGGATTTGATCCCCGGTCCCCGGCTCTGCAAAGTGAGCGCTTAACCCACTGAGCCATCCCGGCTTCCCCATATTGACTATATCTTATTTGACTTATATGATCATGGCCACAGTGATTATTCAGATTTAGGCTTGCAATGAAATATAAGCCAGTGAGATACAATGTTTGGGACATCTGGGCAGATATGCCCTTTCCAAATGATCATGAACCTGAGGAGATGAAGAATATGAAGCTGTTACCTACATCTTGCTAACCTGTTTGCTCCAGAGACTGGAAATAATAAAGCAGAGACATAACCAAGAAACTGGGTCCTGGTTACATAATTTGAACCCTGGACCTAGGCATCTCTAAGCCTGCCTTATCTCTGGGCTCTGCAGGTATGCAAACCAATAAAATTTGCTTTTGTTTAACCCAGTTTGGGTTACCTTTCTTTTGTTTGTGACCAAAGGAAATCCAAACCCACACAAGAGAAAGCTTTGTTTTAAACTTAAAATATTATAATTGTTATTTCTGAATGGGTTGTGATAAAAAGACCATGTTACATAGGTATAATAAGAGTGAGGTGATCAGACGTCCCGCTTTTGGTGGGACAGTCTTGATTTTTAACAATTTGTCCCATGTCCCGCGGTGTTTTAAAATAGTCCCGATTTTTGGAAAGAATGCACGACAAGCTAGGGAACGGCGAAGATAGACCAAATTTTTAATCAAGAACCCCCTCCCTTCTGGTCAAGGGTATCCCGCTTTACCAATGTTAAAATCTGGTCATTGTATATAACAGGGGTGGCCAACTTTTCTGTATATAAGATCTACTTTTTATCTTAAAAGTGTGTCGTGATCGACTTGTTGTCATAGGCGTAGTCTAAGGGGTAAGAAGGGGTGTGAAATGCATACTATGTTTATACACTGTGTTTCAGTATAAGGTGCATTCCAGTGAGGTATGGGTAGATAAGTAAAATATGTGTTCAAAAGTATTTTTTTATTTTTTAAATCACTTAAGTTTTTGAGATATAGGCTCATGAAGAAAATAAATTTCCAGACCCAACTATTGCTAGAAAGTTTTGTCTTCTACCCCTTTGCGCTCGAGGCCTTTTTCGCTTGTGCGAACCAGCCACTCGAGACAATTTCGGCCAAGTTGCGGAAACATTTTACAAGTACTTTAAAATCATTTATAAACAAACAAACGTATACAAATAATAAAATTTCACCAATTTATTTATTTTTATATCGAAAACAACAAAATTTGATAAATATTACACTCTGTAATTAGTTTTTGTGTGATATTTCATAAAACAATGCCCAAGATGCATCCTAAGTTTATCAGGACACGTATCACAGTAATACGTTACTTTCCGCCTACCTCCAGGCGTGTTACAGTCACAGCAAACCTTGCAGTCCCTTTTTGGTCCTTGTAGTACTATATGAAGCTTCCCATTTAGTCGGATTTCATCGGAATGCGACGTAGACGCTTGCTCACGATGCTGGCGATATGATCCTCTCAATTGCTCGACAAGTGTTTTTAGAAATCACAAATGGCTGAGTGGCTTTTCCCCTTTTTTGGTCTTTTCTAGTTTATACAGAATGTAGGAATTGATCAGGCAAATTTCCATGCCCCCCAAAAAAGCTTACGCCACCGTTTAAGCAATTTTCGCAGAAAACAATACCTTAAAGCATATTGGTCCCCCCGATCAACACCACACATATATTTTATATAATTCAAAACAATATTGAGTTTCTTGACCATTATTTCCACACCACCTCGTGTAATCCTTTTGACCATCGACATTCCTGTGTCACCCCTCATAGTCAACCAAGTGACAATCCTCTTATCTTTCCACCCTAAAAGTAAGGTGTTACCCCATCGATACGTGACTGTGGATTTTTTCGAAAAATTTGGCTTTTTTATTTCCTTGGGCAATTCTTTCCTGTTTGTTAAGGTCGTTCCGGAGATATTGCATTTCAACTTGGTTAGTTCTTGAGCTAAGACATAACTAGTATAGTAGTGATCCATGTACATATGGTGCCCCTGAGCACCTGGAATTTTCTCCAACAACATTTTGTATAAGTGTATCGGAATTCTTGATGAAACAGGTAAATCAGGTCTGACCAAGAGCTCTGTTGTGAGTGATCCATAATATGGCAAAATGCAGCAAATGTAGCTAGCCAGTCTTCGAGTCAGCTAGAGTATAAACTCTGATACCCCATTTTGTCGGTTTCTTAGGATTGTATGTTATGATTTGACACTTCAAATCAGCCGGGCGCTGTATTGGCGCCGCTCGAGTTGCTGCTTCAAATCAGCCGGGCACCGCAGCGGTGCCGCTCGAGTTATAAGAGCTACAATCACTTCAAATCCATGGTACGCGGAATTCCACCCCAGACATTGCGAGCGATCGACGATCGACCAAAATTGGCCTCGCGATCCACCAGTCGATCACGATCGACTTGTTGGCCACCCCTGGTATATAAGGTATCCTACTCCTTACTTCCTGCTCCTTGATTCCCTCAATGGCCACTAGACACTTCTATGAAGTGCTGTAGAAACTGGAGGGAATAATATATCTTCCTTGAAGAAGTGCTTCAAGTGTCTTTACCTATGATTTCCTTGGTCTCGTTTGTAATATGAATATAACCTGCTTCATAGGATGTTGTTAGACTTAAATGACATCATATATATAAAGTACTACTGATACTCTTGTCATCTTTGCTCCTGTATCTCAGGATGCTCTAATGCGTTCTAGGACAGACAAGACACAGTTTATCTTTTGAAGCAGCCCAGTTTCAAGGGATCAGGTCCTTATTATTTAAGCTATTGCTGTTGATTGAGCACACCTGGCAGGAAGAATGGGAACATGGTCTCTCTTCCAGAGCATAAAGAGCTGAAGAAGAGAGGCACAGGTTGGGTGAATGAAAAGGAGCTTGTTCTAAGCCTGGGAAAGTAGGGGGAAGATCAGGAGAGGATATGGGGAGTGGAAGCAATGGGCTATCAGGGAAAACTTAGAGCATGGCAGAGAGAAGTAAACAAAAAGTTCAACTTTAGAGCCAGAAGGTCAAAAGGACTGAAATAAGAAAGGAAGGAAAGTATATAGAAGTATATGAAGGAGAGAGAGAACAGAGTGTAGCATACCCACTCTCTCAGCTATTGATAACAATGTGGTGATTCTATATATTCACCCCCAGACTTGAATCTTTTTGGAGGGAGAAGAAGGCTCTTTCAGAGAGTACAATATAGGCCTACCTGACAAACAATTAATATAAACTCTTAATATCATGATCAATAGTAGTTTTGGTTTTTGTAACATATTTTTCTGTTGATTATATACTTTCACAGAGATTGTATTATTGAGTTCTTATGCCATCCTGTGAAGGAAACAGGACAGAGATAGAGATCTCCACTTTGTAAGTAAAGGAATAAAGGTTAATCTTTCCCAAGGTTCTATTTTTGCAGGATCACCTAGCTAGCATGTGGTGCTTTTGAATCTTAATTTATCCTTCCTTCAGGTTTGTGGAACTGCCCTTTGTGAAACATTGTCTTAGTTTCAGTTTCTACCTAAGTAGTGTACCTGACATCAGCCTTATTCTCCCTCCAGTCTATCTTCTTTCCTGTGACCCAAGATATCTTTATAATCATGCCATTCCTTTGCCCAAAAAGAGCAATGGCTTCCCATTGCTTAGAGAATGAAGTTTGAACTGCAACACAGCACTCAAGGTCTTCACCACTTGCAGTCCATTGACCTTTCCAAGTTATTTCTCACAGATCTTGAAAGCTGTGTTCCCACTCCCCACCCCTATGCTCCAGGCATGAAGGCACATTTGCCAGTTCTTGAAAACATCATGGTCTTTGAAACTGCTTTTTTTCATTTTCAGAAACATAACTCATTCTGTTTGTCTTGCAAAAATCCTGTTCATCCAGCAACATCTTAAAAGTTTGCCTCAACTGGGAACTTCTCTGATGTCCAGACTGGTCACACAAGCACATCATGAAGAACAATTTGCCTCAGTCCTTACAGGGACCTGATCTAGGATACTTTGGTACTGCAGGTTTATAAAACTGAGCAACTTCTCCATGGAAAGGAAGGAGGAAAAAGGACAACCCCAGTCACACCACCAGAGTAATTATCTGAGGGAAACTTTAAGAACATGGTGTGTCTGGATAGTAGATATGAATTGGTGAACAGGTTCCCAATACTCAGAGCACTTGCCTCAGGAATCACTGAAAGAGAAAAGGAGCCCAAAAGGGCAGAAGTTTGGTGCCTCCCTTAAGGCAGGAAGGTGATATGGTCTCAAGAAAACCAAAAGACAGTTCTAGGAAAACCAGAGTGGTTGAGAATGAAGTGGTGACTTTGTAGCTGGTAATAAAATTTTACCCAGTAACTTGACCAGCAATAAATCCAACACAGTAAGGGCTTTAATATGAAATTTGGCATGCTAGGCTGAAAACCAACTATTTTTACCTTATTTCCCCTGCCAAGTTGATTGGCAACTTGGATGTGCTACCACCAAAGGTAGCAGAAGGGGGAAAACAGTGAGATAGTCTGACCAGACATTCCATTTTAAATAGGACAGACAACACCAGTATTGTCCCATTTCAAATGGTAAGTATAGTCAGCCTAACCTCACTGGGCTAAATTCAAGGTGTCAGTCAACTGACCATACATACCATTTGAAATGGAACAGTAAAGTTGTTTTCCGTCATGTTTAAAACAGGACACAATGAAGCAATGAAGCCATCCCACTGAGATTGGCAGTTCCAGGAACCAGTCCAAATGAGAGGGGATTTGTCCCTAAATCAGTCTAGCCAGAAGTAGAACCTGAATTCCAGAGGAAGAGGCACCAGGAAGACGGAAGACCATGCCAGACAATTACTCTGAAGTATAGTCTAAAGAGGGAGTGGCAGCAAGAGAAGTTTGGAAGTCGTGTTGATTAAAGTACACAGATAGTTCAGAACCATGGCTGTGGATAACAAGAGTGTGCTGAACTTCTCTATTCTGCAATGCCTAGTACATTTATGAAGACTAGGAACAAGCATCCGCATGCATCATTTGCTAGTTTTGATGATGCAGCATAAGCTTGTCCAAACCATGGGCCACAGGCCATGTGCAGCCTAGGATGGCTTTGAATGTGGCCCAACTCAAATTTGTAAACTTTTTAAAAGTATTATGAGATGTTATTGCAATTTTTTTTAGCTTGTCAGCTGTTGTTAGTGTTAGTGTATTTTATGTGTGCCCCAAGACAGTTCTTCCATTGTGGCCCAGGGAAGCCAAAATATTGAATAGCACTGCTGTAGCCTTTTTCTAAGGAAATGACCTTTGGCCTCAAGACAAAAGGTCTGTAATTTCATTGGCTTTGGTTATTTATTCATTTGGAAAATGTCTAGCCTCCAATTATTGTTGGGTTAGGCTGAGCATAATTTTGACCAATTTGTAGTTTAATATAGAAATCACTGGTGGTTACTTTGAACTCAGAGGACCCTGTCGTCTGGGCTGCACTAGACTTTGTGGTCAGTCAGTCTGAAAGTGGAAGTATCCAGAATGCCAAGCAACACAGTAATGTACACTTTAATGGAATTGACAAAACTGATAACCAGAAATTAGAGTTTCACGATAATGTTTTTGATAATAACTGACAATCTGCAGGAGCTTTAACACTTTTTTGTCAGAAGAAGCAGGTGGCACGTGGTTTAATACAAGTGAATTCCTTCTTAGTAAACACTTTCCCCTCTGCTGGGAGTAATTCAGATTTCAATTTAGCCTGACCACACCTGACCCAACCTGGCATGATGGTTTTTGGTGAGAACATTGTTTTATTTTGGGGTTTTTTTGCTCCTAGCACATAGGAAATTGGAGTTTTATGCATTTTATTTTGCAGTCTTAAGTTATCTTTCTCTGCTTTTATTTACCAGTTGTCTACTGCCTTGTTCAGGTCTCAGAAAATCACAGTGTAGCAGGTGAAGAAAAAAAGCCGTCAAATACATCATAAAATACAATGATCTGCAGCACAGTCAAGATTATATTAACACATGCAGAATGACTTGTTTATCTCTGCTTTTACACTGAGGACTAGATCAGCAGCACTTAAAATTTGTTTTCTCTTCTGTGCTATTTTAAAATTTTCTTATTCATTTTCCACTCAGATAAATTCAAAGTGTAGAAACATCAATCTTGTATTCTTTGTTACATTCATCTCATCTTCTGAAAGGATACTTCTCTCTGCAGGATGATGGTCTGAGGGGCTTGCTGTGGATTCTAGCCTATGCATTGGGATATTTTTAATTTCAGTGTTGATAGCAGCAGCTATCCCTCTTTGTATTACTCACAGATTTCTGCCGTTCTGAACAATCTTTTAAAGAGGGCATGATATAATTGAACTTCTCTGAATCTTATTTTCCATATCTGAAAATAAGAGGGTTAGATAGAAAATCTCCAAGTTCCTCCATCGGTGACACCAGACAGCAGCCACTTGTACACCCTTTATGTGTTATTACTATTTCCTTGCAGAAGTGATCAGGGGTATGTATTACTTAATGACTATATTTGTCAGAGTATTATGGCAAGTTACTTCCTAAAACACCTAGACTTCTTTTAAAAGCTTTGGTGTCCAAACTGTCCAGCCACTTCAGGGAAACACGTTTTCTTCTCATTGATAGTTTTTTTGTCCCTCTGTGTCATCTACAAGCTGCATTTCACTTCTTTCTTTGGCTTTTCTGACCGGACCCCTGGAATCTATCACTATGTCTGCTTTATCCCTCAGAATTTGCCCAGCTTCCACTTTGTGTTGTTCCTTCAGTGACTTGTGCTGGGTTTGTTGTCACTTAGAGCTGGAAGGGAGAAGTAGGCGAGTTACTGAGTGATGCAGCTGCTGATGGTTATTCCCAGATCAGGTTGTCTTTAATATTCTCCATTTATGACCAGTCCATGATGATGGCTCGGGTGCTGAGAGTGGCTTGGGATGCACTGCCAATTTCTCTTCACTTTATCTTCGTTCTGTGGCATTTAAGTCACTTCTTGATTTCTGTCTATTATGATCATGAATATCTGTGTCTAATATTCTGTGCTATACTGTGTTTTTCACCAACAATTTCTTTCCATTCACATTTTATTTTTACTTTCAGCTATTCTGTGAGCTTCTCACAGAGGTTGGGATTTCAGAGTGGGGTAGTTTTTCTCTTGCTAGTAGGCAAGTCTCTATCTCTGTGAGCCCACTTCTCTCTGTGTGAACTGTAGATGATAATATTTTCATCATATTAATGTGAGGATTAAATGATATGGTATCTGTGGGAATGTCTAACACAGTGCCTGACACACAATAGATCTCAGTACATGTATGTTCCTTCTTTCCTCCTTTCACCACCACCTCTTTATTTTGCACTGATTAAACAAGCACAATGGAGTATTTTCACAGTTCCACAAAACATGTCTGACCATTGGGCCAGGAAGCTTTGCTTCAACAGGTTTTCCTGACATATTTGAAAAAGTTTCTTCAATTGCTTCTTGGCTTTTTGGCTAAGACCAAGTGAAAAGATTTCTAAAGCCCCCCAAGTAAAACTAGATTCCGTTCCAAGAATTCAGTTTGTGTTGCTGGTTGCCATAGATACCCATGGTCATACTACATACTTGGTCTCAGTGGCTTGCCTAAACATGATAAACATCCATGAAATAATTATTTAATCTCTATTCTTCCCATACTTTTAATTCCTTTTTTCTACTCCTTGTATCCTGAAGTAAACAGTGTTATCTCTCCTTCCTCTAATGCTTTCTCAAACAAACATCATCTGTCAAAATGCTTATACTGCCAACAAACCACTCTCAATTTGGACTTGAGAACCTGAACCATTCGTTTCTCTATTTCCTTTTCTTCTAAGTCAGCTTCAACTTCTGAGGCATCGTCTTTGCCTTCACCTGCTAGACTTTTAAATTCTTGGCTCTATTCCTCACTCAGTGGCTCAACTTTGTGGTTATAACCACTTCTGCCAGGCATGTAGAGTTTTTGACATTTCTCATTATCTTTGTGCATTCACAGTGCCTCTTCTCTACCTAGCAAAAGCAAAACTCAATGTACTATTTTGTGTTCTTAAAATCCCCTGGGAGTGTAATTCTTTATAATTCTGTGGTCTTTCCCATCCATAGTTCAAGAGGCTATGTGCTTCTAAAGGCCAATTGCTTAATGATTCCAGTCCTATCTTTATGTTGCCTACTCTTTTTTGGTGTTTTATTTTCTGTGTAGTTACGCAAACTTTACATTATGAGAGAGAGAGTCCTCATATATCATAGAAGACAATACTGAGGCACCTACTGGGCAGGCCTGATAGGAGTACTGAGACTCAGAACCAGAAATTTCATTTAAAACTTCCCAAACCTGATCCCCTCTCTAAAGTAGCAACTTCATTTTTGATAAATGGCTGTCTGATCTCTGCAGATTTTGAAGTCATTATCTCATGCAGATATGTTTGGCATATTTTAACTGGTGTAGAATTTATTTGAATAGTAGTCAAACACTACTTTCTTATAATTTTCACCAGGTAAGGTAGGTTCTTAGTTCATCCCTCTTGAATCATACAGTTGTTTTCTGCGTGGTAGTTCTTCAGATAGTTGAAGACATTAATATTACCCCTGCTAATTTATTACTTTTTTTTAACAACTTCAGTTCTTCCAGTGCCAAAGTTACCAGACTCTTTACCATCCTGGCCATCCAACTGTTGATGTCATCTAGCATGTCAACAGCATCTCAACATGTGGAATGAAACACTAAGTCAAGACATTAGGTAGGGCCTTACCCTCACAGAATAGAAGCTGCCATCTCCCTTGTCTGTAAAATATTCTTCTGGTGATATACTGCAAAATCATCATCATTATTCAGCAACTTTATTACACTATTGACTCATTCTGAGCTTGCAGAAAATCATAAACCTCCTTTAAAAAAGTTATTGCCTAGGGGAAGCCAGGATGGCTCAGTGGGTTAAGTGCTCACTTTGCAGCCCTGGGGACTAGGGATCGAATACCGGTCCTGGCCCAAGTGAAACCATATGCTGAACTGGGGAGTGCCCCCAGTTTGATTCTCACCAGGGTGAGACCCTGGCCCATTTCCTGCCCTGTGCAGCCCTGTGCCCACCTGTGGAGTGAAACTATGTGGAAAAACCAATGATGTGCAGCTATGGAGACTGTTCTGGACCCTCCCCCTTCTCTCTGTCTCTGTCTTTCTGTCAAAAACAATTTAAAAAAACTGTAAAAAAAAAAGTTATTGCCTACTCACCTCTTTAATCCTATACTTAGGCAATGCTTCTGGTTTTTTTATTTCATTTTGGTCCATATACTAGGTTCACAATTAGCTATATTAACTTTTCACCTTGCTAAATTTACCATTCTGCCATTTCAGGCCATTGATATAATTTTGGATTTTGTCTCTGTTATATGCTTTTATGTGAATTTAAAAAGAATATCTACTTAAAATGGTTTTTATTTTGTGGAAAAATACCTTTGTGTGTGTGTGTATTTTTTATTTGCCTCATTGTCTTATTCTGCTCGCAGTATGTTACCATGTTTCATACTTTATGTAACATGGAAAGTCTGTTTAAAGACTGCTTACCAGAACTATGGGGATTTGATTCTTTTAAAAGCCCATCACTTCTGTCTGAAAGTAAAGTCAGCCTCCATTTATAAACACTCTTTACAATAGCCAAAGCATACAAACATAGAGGAAGGAGATGGAATTCATAAAATCAGAATCACTTTTTTTTTTTAATCCACAAAGTAGATAAACATGTTACACAAATAGCTAAGTTGCAAAAGAAAGATTTTAGATTTGGGTGTCAGACACTATTGGTTTGAATCCCAACTTCTTCTTTCCCTTGGTGGGTCACATTGGGCCATTTGATTATCTTCTCTGTGTCGTCTCATTTAAAAAGTGTAGGGATGTCAGGATAGTTCAACGAGTTGAGTGCTTGCCTTGTGACTGAAGGGTCTGGGGATCAAATCCTGGTCCC